>VXBT01011976.1:325176-391813 GCA_013400235.1 Oriolus oriolus
GGGGGGGAGAAGCATGTATTTCCAAAATTGAATTAGACATAATTTAATTAAATTTAGTAGCACGTCTGAATCATTATAGCTCTACACAGCTCCCTCTCCCCCTGACAAAACAGGGCAACCCTTCAGTCACTGAAAATATCTGGGGAACCTTAAAGATTTTGTTAATGTCTAGAAAATCACTTTCACAGGCGATATCTGAATCCAGCACTAATGAAGTTATATTGCTGAACTCAAGAGGATATTTATTAAATATAGCATGAGAAGTGAGTAAAAATCACTTTTTGTGAGACAAGCGTTTTAGAATTACAATTTACCCCATGTTAGATCCTTACTCAGACCATGAACAAGACAGGTGTCTTGGGGAGGAAAATGCTCTGAACCAACTCAGAGGTATTAACTCATGCTCATAAAATGGACAAATTATGGGTATTCCAAACTTAACATGGTTTGAATTTTACAAGGAGGAAAAAGGGAAACCAAGCAATATTCCTCTACATTTAAATGCCTAGGTTTTGGCTGACATACCAGACCCCTCTAGAACTGAGGCCTTTGTTACCTGTGGTATGGGAAGACCAGTGGGGATAAAATAAAGAAAATACTCCAGTTCCAATTTGAAGGAGAACAGTGGCTAAGATCACATAAATCAGCCCTGCTTACTCTTTTCCCTAGGCTTATAATTGGACCTAGTTCTCTGACACTTCAGGTAATAGGGAATATCTCCCACATGCAATACCCAAAGGAGGTGGCTGTGGGACTGAAGACATATAATGAAGGGTGTAAGAACTTGGCAATTTCTGGTATTTACTGACCCTCTTGAGTGTGGATTATGATTTATACCCAAAGAGGGGAATGCTAGAGAAAGATGAAGAAAGAAATGGAAAGAACAAGAAGCTGGGGAACTCAGCCAAATGCTCACAAAATTTCTCCACTGTGTCTATTTTGGCTGTTCCTGCAAGTATGTGCCACTGTGGCTTTGGCACACAACACGAGTATGCTCTGTAGAATACCCAGCCTTCCTGACAACCCAATTCGTTCACTAACAACGAGATCTTAAATTGGCTTAGGAAACTCATGAAACCATTAAGAGTCCACTGCCATTTTGCAGATTTTAGGAAAACTGCAAAAATCTGCTAAAAGCAAGTTTTCCCAAGCGCACAGGTGAAATAGTATAAAACTTTAAAGAAGTTCAAAAGCACATCTAAGCTCCCTTTATATCCCAAAGAAAATGTTTTATGTTTAAAAACCAACACTGGGAGATTTAGGTTTGGCTGAGCCAGATATTTATGTGATATCAAACAAATTACTTCATCCTTAAATCAGATTTTCAGATTAGTTCAGCAGAACAAAGCATACAAACCCACTGAATTTCACTAGAGATTAGGTCATTAGATCTTGAAACCTGCCTATACAAGATAAATTTCAAAACAAAAATACTTGACTAAGTTTTTGTATTAGTACTGGAATGTTGCTATCAACATCCAATCAACATGTATTTTGTCACAATAAGAACAAATTGCACTGACACACTTCTGCTTATGCTAGTGATTTTAAAGGCCTAATTGAAATTTAATTTTGGAAATGAGACAAGTTTGCAACAAACTATACTGAACAGAAAGAAGTTAACATCCTTAAAAACAAATGTGGAAATATTAAGCATATCTGAGGAAGAAGTTTTTTCAAGGCTAAAATAAATCTCTTGACGTCCATTGCATGCCTCTACAAAATGAATGGAAAAATAACATCTTTGAATTCAAATTTACAGAAGATACAAATAAATCACTGCTTTTGCACCCAAACTAGGTAAGCTGGTTGAAGATGTTTGAATGTATTAATTCATTAAAGTTAGTTACCACCAGACTGTACTATTAAAAAAAAAAACAACAACAAAAAAAATGCCCACAGCTAAAACTTTTGTTGCTTCTTATTGGAGAGATTACTTTTCATCTACCCATTACCACACTTCACAGGCTATGAGGCACTGCAGCAATGATATTTCATGAACATTTGCTACTATACTTCATGTAGTCATTATACTGAACTGCACAACTTAACAGTTATCAAAGAAAAACAATTTGCTTTTGATTTCTCGTGCTATGAAGCAGTCTATTCAGAAAAGTGCTTGAGGGGTACACTTTCCAGTGTGCAAATGCTTTCATGAGAGGTGGTCTCACTGAAATAGCAACTGAAACTAAAAGCAGTATTTACCCAGGCAGCTTGGGGCTGCCTGTTCAAAAAGACCGTCCTCCCTCCCCCTCCTGCATCTCTGGAGGGCCACACTGGCAGATCTGAGAGGAGAAATTTCATGGAAATAAAGTACAGTTTATTTAGAAATAATGGGGGAGGGGGAAGAGTACAGAGCGGAAGAAAAGTGATTGAGCCTCCTTTCAGCATGTTTGGCGAGTTAAAAAGCAGAATTTACAAGACTCTTCCAAGAGCCTGGATCAGAAACAGGGAAGAGGATCTCTTCCCTGGCATGCTGGAAATGTCAGAATCCACAGTGTACAACATCTGAAATACCCACGGGAAAAATTAAATTGCAAATCATCCCACTTCTTTCCAGTGGGAAAGTGATGGGGGGAAAAAGCTATGTGATGTGAATGTCTTAATTTATGCAAAGGCCAAACCATTCAGCAGTCAGAGAGATTTTTGAAGAAGAAATTAAAATGAAATTATCCTTTATGAGGGAGAAGAGATATTTTGGGAGTGCAAGCCAACTCTTCTGCAATCACTGGGTCTCATCTCCTGAATTCCTCGGGACAGTTCATTCAAAAATCCCAGCACTGCATTTCCTTGCTTAGTCTCCATATACAGAGAACATATTTTAATTTTTAAAGACTTTTTACTACATCTGCCAGATATTCTGCTTATATCTGGCTAGATTCAAAGAGCAACTAAAACGCAACACTGTCCTTCATTTTGTGGGGCTTTTTTCCCACTTCTCTTTAAGGGAAAAGATAACTTTCTTATCTTTAAAAGATAATTCTCTTATCTTAGGAGAAAAGCAACTTTTCTCCTACAGTGCATTTTAGAAGTCTCCCGTTAAAAGTTTGTCTGTTGAACTTATTTGCTGTATGTTTCCACACCCACTTGACAAGCAAGCAGTCACAATACGCTGCCTTACAGCTGTGACATACTGTAGCATTTTAATTTTCTACTTTGTAGATTTAATCCATCACAGCACATTCCGTCACCCACACTGTGCAGTAACAGTAGATATTTCACCAGCCAAGGGAGAATGAACACAAAGATATTTAGTAGAGACAAAAGCCCTACAGAAATGCCAGCAAGCTAAGGGGAAGGAATGCATGATAAATGAAGAATGCAACCACAGAGATAACTGGTAGGGGCAATGAGCTTTGTGCAGTTCCACTCAAAAGCTGAAAGCTGATTACTTCCGTACAACATACTGGGCAGAATAAGGCTACTCTTTTAAAGCAACTAACATGCTTTTGCTAAATAACAGACCATTGTCAGAGCTGCTATCCTGGGAAAGCAAAACTACTCTTACTGCAATTACCATTCTCTAGTTGGAAGGTTAGTTACCCAGATTTTCTACACTTAATTAAGATCAAACACCAGCTCACTTCTGATGTTCAGAAATTCTGCATTCCATGCAGAAACAAATATTCGGCATTTCCAGCTGAGAAATGCTTTGCTACTAAAAAAAAAATTAACCCATAAAAACTAAACATCTCTTCACCCCCTCAAAAAAAACCACCACTCCCTCTTTTCCCCATAATAAAAACACAAGAAGAGAACTGTTTTGGAAAACACAGAAAAGGTGTGTCAGAAAGCTGAACTAAAACCATTTTAATACAATCTTCACAGCAGCAGTGGCTCTGTTAATCTAAACAGCATAAAACTAAATTCTATCATTCTTCTTTCAGCAACTGTAAGTCACTAAATTATCACAGGACTATTAAGTGCTAAGTTAGCCTGTGAGCGAACAGGGCACTGACGCATTTTTGTTCTGTTCTTTTTTCCCCAATTATTTAACCTTTATTAGGTAATAGTCGCTGCTATTTACAAGCAGTATGTACAATGCAGACCTCCATTCAAGCTACAAATCCTGAAGATTTAGCTGTGTTTTCCTAACTTGCTTGTACCAACGTAATTTTTTTGAAGCCTGTATTGCGTACAAATGTAGGCAAATTTTCCAAGAACAAAATGGTGAACTGCCTACAAACTTCCAATTCCTGCCAAGACATGTGACAGCATCACAGATTCCCCCAATGAAAAGGTCACCATGATATGAAAAAAAAGAGGCAAAAGAATTGAACTTCTTTTTTAACTCTTGTTCTGAGAGATGTAAAAAACTGGTAGAATAGAATACATTGGAAAGAAAAAAAGATCCTAATTTATACAAATTTTAAAACTGGTTTTTAAAGCTAACTATATTGACTCTTTAAGTGTCTGTCAAATTCAGTAACAGAATATTCTACCAGCACAAATAAAAGTAATCATAAGTGCATGAATTTACTGAGTTCAAGTCATCATCTGTACCCAAACTATTGTCTTGAACATGTGGCAAATAGTTCGAAAACAGTGAGGTTCAATGAGGACCCTCTGAACTATTTAAGTAGATAGTACTTTTAAAACTTCTATAAAACCATGAAAAAATACTGCAAGACTGGCCTCCACAAGAGAAATACTTACAACAAGCAATTAGACAGAAGGATTTAGTGAAGAATCAATGTATTTCAAGTAATACTTTTTATCATTTTTATCAGACTTTTTTTTCCAATTTCAACGTTTATTTTTATGTACCCTTTTGTTCAGCTCTGAACATCTTCATCTATCTCACATGAAGTTCTGCATTCTTTCTTCTTCATGGCTTCAGTACACTGAACTTAAGGCCCAGGTATCCAAAGCTTTGGATATACTGACAGATCAGGCCTATTAAGTGTAAATTTCAAGACTGTTTATATCTAGGTTTGAGAAGGAGGGTGAAAAAATGTAAAACAGTTTAAATGAACCACTACAATTTTGTGTTTATACAAGTATAGAACAGAGCTGACATTTAGCTTTATCTCTGCAAACAAATATAATAGTCTTATGATAAAGTCTTATGTTTACCTAAACTTTTATTATCTGTGAACTACTCAATAGAGAGCAAATTAGTCTTCCCAAAGACATTTCAGCTAGGAGGCAGCTCCACTTTGAAAACTTTAATCACAAAAGTAAATATAAAACCCAATAGATTTATCTTTAATTACCTTTTCTTGGCCTCTTCATATTGCCAGTTCAGCCTTACTTTGTCTACAAGTCTTGTTTTGTCATCAAACCCAAACTTTCAGAGTTGAAGAGCAAGGAGAGAACAAAAAAGAAATGAAGAAACAAGTTAAAAACACTTTCATCACAATAAAGAAAGGGATAAATTAGTCTTCCTTACTGGACTCACTAAAGAAACCTCTATGCTTTAAGTAATGATATAATAAAAAATCTATTGCTAAAAGCAGAGAAGGTAAATAAGCCCTTTCAATAAATTATTAACCTGGAAATCAAGGGTTAGCAAATTGAATTACTGATAAATAGTCAAAGTTTTTCAACTTTACCCAAGTCTAAAAGACAAAGAGTGTTTTAATTGAAATATTTTGCTACTTGATACAGCCATTTTATGAATAGCTTTATTAGAAGCAGTTCAGATTACATTCCCTGTACTGTGATGTGTTACCCAGCACTTACAGCATTAGTGCATTTTAAATATTTGCACAAAAAACCCCCACCTGATCCTTGAAGCAGTTGTAGAATGTGCATTTATGTTGCAACTCCTACTGCATCGTGTACCTAAGGCATCACTCCAGCAATTTCTATTTTAGGGCATTAGCACTTCCCTCCTCAGAAGTTCACGTACGGTAAAATAGTTAAAACCAAAGTTCCTATACAAGTGCATTGCTGCACCTCCGGAGTTCTCCTCTAGCTGCTGCTTTTTCTGTCTCCATCATCACATGGGTAAAAAGTCAACCTCTTTTCTACTCATATGTCACTAACAATAGTTCAGTGAAAAGATTCAGACAATTACGTAATTTTGTTTTCCTTACAAAAAGCCTATACCTGATAAACATGATTTCTACACTATACTTGTCTTGGATTGTGTACTGCAAATGGGAAAATGCTCCTGTGCTCCTTTTGGTAATTCACTTCAGAATTCAATAATCCCATCCACCACCCATCTGAAAAATGACATCCCAAAGGCACCATCTGCCTAATACCCTGAAAGACAGACTAGCATTAGCTCAGTTTTCTCAGATTCTTGAAGAGTCCATCTTCTCAAAAACAAGATTTCCTCTTCTGTACATACCCTCTGGAGACATCCAATCTGACAGCTAGCCAGCAGTGAAAGAAGATTACAATAGAGGAGAAACGGGATGATAAAGCCAGTAACGAGATGATTTCTAACTAAATGTGAAGTAACATCTAA
The DNA here is from genome assembly GCA_013400235.1 of Oriolus oriolus. Classification (NCBI taxonomy): domain Eukaryota; kingdom Metazoa; phylum Chordata; class Aves; order Passeriformes; family Corvidae; genus Oriolus; species Oriolus oriolus. The sequence goes on from VXBT01011976.1 coordinate 331,598, forward strand.
ACTACTGTACTAACGAAATACAAACAAGTTGCCTTCTTGCTTTGGTGTTAGTCATCCACAGAAGCATATGTTTTATTACTGGTTAACAACTGGGTTGCCATAGTACTAGTGCAAGTCAAATTTTTACTTACTCTTATTTGGAGTACACAATTTCATTCAGATATAATCATTTCCAAGGAATGCCAGTATGTTCTTCTCAAATATCATATTTAAAGGCATATTTGAGCACAAAGGTATAATAGACTACATCCGAACTTTTGTTGATTAAGAAAAATACTTTGAGAATAACAAATACTTTCCTTGTCTTAGACAGAGGAAAAGAGCAGAGATCTACTACACATCTTCAATGTATATGAACAATGATTATGAGCATGATAAAAACAAGATTTAAAAAATAGAATTTTAAAAAATACACAGCTATCACAATGCTAATATCTCATGCAAAATCATGTCTCTACTGCAACTTCAAGCTGGCTAAAGAATTTTCTTCCTTCCTGCCTCATTACAAGTATCAGTAATTCAGAGCTGGGAATATGAAGAGAAGAGGTACATGGACACCTAAGGAAGAGCTGTTACTCCAAGATGAACCTGCAGTCACTGAAGTGGTAATGCATGAAGTGCTCTGCTGGGCTGGCTGAGTCCAGGAGCTGATTTTACCCATCACTGCCCACAAGCATGTCCTGCACCCCTCTGCCACGCTCAAGCAGCAGAACCACCAAGCCCATAGCTCACACACGGTGGAAACAAGAAAATGCAACTCCCTCACCACCAGTATTGCTTTGGATTTTTTCTTCTGCTCCAGCCAACACCTCTTAAATTAAAAGAGTAAGTAGCACTGTATGGCTATAGTTCAAAAGCAGCTAATTTTGTACAGCAAATGTCTCACATAGGAACACTCGCATACCTCTCCAGTGATGTCAGTCTGAGAACAAGCATCGCAGTGTTGTTGAGGTAAACAGGAGTCACTGAGTGAACTAGAATTGTGCTGGAGATCCTGCAGGGAATCTGTAATACAACAGCTATTCCTGAATCCATCTGTTAACTTGGCCAGGCTCTAAAGGAGAAGACATATTTCAAAAAATTAGAAAAAATTCTTTTTATAATACTTTTTAATAACAGAAAAGAAATTTTAAAATTGTATTTAAGGAATCTGACTGGTAGTTTGCCTATGCAGAGCTACTTACAGAAAGTAAAATTCATTGTAGTGTTACTAGCATGCAAAAGGTTTGCTCTGGAATAAACCTCTCCTTTTAAAAGACACATGCAACAGTGAACAGACAATATTATTTGGTTTAGATCTATGAATGTTTCATCTTCTGTATGGCTTGCAGCTCTTTAAATCTAGCAGCTGTCAACTTCACATTAGCTGATAGGGAAGACAAATGTGATTCACCTGCCCTTTTGCCATCTTCTGCACAGGTTACATTCCTTAGTCACTACTGTTATCTCATCCAACTTGATGAATACCTTGCATTGATTGCACTTTTATGACAGCTGATATCACCCCTGTGCTCTCTTACCCAGGGTTCACATAGTTAAGAGATATTTTACACTTTGGGTTAAGCAAGGGGCATCGCTGAAATGTCTAGACAGTGACACAAAATGCCACAGTAAAGCAGAAACATCAGTCTTTGAAGAGAAAGGAGAATACGACAGAAACACACATAATAACAAAAACAACTTTTTTGACAATATAAGCTTGGTCGACAGGCTCTTAAAATGCCTTTAAAAGAACAAAATTGTTAGTATCACCTTTATTTTCTCATTGTGCATTCTCTCTTCTTCAAAAATTACAGAAAATGTACTATTAGTAACAAAATCATTGTGCCGGCTGTTATTTATGACAGAGACCTTAAGCATTACACATCAAACAAAAATTAAAAACATTCTGTCCTCTCACCACAGGATAAAGGACATTCTAAAAATGTGGGGGAAAAATTATCAGAAATTTGAAGAGCTGTAGTAATTTATAAATGGTAACATAATCAAACAATTTGGTTCTACAAATACACATAAAAAACTTTCTAGAACTGCTTTCTCTAGTGTCTGAACTACAGAATCAAGGATAGCCCTGAAGCACTGCATTGGGAAAAGGCTGGTCCTCTGGAATTTCAGTGGCTCTGACCACTGGTGATTTGCAACAAGCCAAGGTTACTGTCCATATCAAATTATCAGAAGATTTCTCAGTCTTCAAACTGTAGTTTAAAAAGGATAGCACAGCAACGCTGCTTTTTCTTACATCAAATTCACTTAGTAGAGTCCAGAAATGAACCTGTGTAACAGCAACTGTTTGCTACTGATAGGAAGAGCAAGGCCACCCTGAAGATGAAGGCATCTGTTTCAGAGCCTAGGAAGCATCCAGAATTATGGAACTGTAGCAGGCCTGAAACTAGCCAGAAAAAGCAGCTTTTTCTGATGGCCTCCATTTCCATCATACATGGTTTGTCCCTTCACTCTCATATACCAGCCCCTCCCTCAGGCCAGCCTCCACCAGAGACGAAAAAGAGGGAGAACACCCAGCCTGGTAGAGGATGAGTGAACAAGTGGGCTCTCCAGCCACCAGAGTAGGGGCCTGTGCTCCTCCCTGACAGCCCCTCAAACCACACACTCTGTTTCTTTCCTATTACAGAATGGCAAGGAGAGGCACAGGTACACACCGCATATCAGACAGCATGTGCTGCTCCCTCTTCAGTCTCTGCCTGCTCTCTACAGGTCTGAGAGGGGCTGGGATCTCACAAGCAGCATTGGCAGGGACAGAGGACAGTGTAGAGCAACGCCACACGTGCTGGCAGTGGGACAAGGCTACCACCACTTGCCTCCAGTAGCTTAACTTGTCTTGGGTCCTCCAAAAAAGCCAATTCTTCTGCCACCTCCCAAGTGAACTGAGCCATCATAGTATGAAGGACAAACAACATATTTTCTTCTCAGCCCTGAAACAGCAAATTCAATTTCAAATTACGTTGCCAAGAGATCCCTAGCTAGTGTCCCTTTATACTTCAAGACTTGTTGTTAAAGGTACTGCTCCACAACTTGGGGAAAAAAAACAACTTTTACTTCATGAAAATTGCAGACTCCTGTCTAACTCTCTTCTTCAAAACTCACTGGAAATCATCCAGTCCTGTCAAGATTCCGGCTTGTATGGAGGATCAACAAGGATCCCTAATGGGTTTGTAACATGGAAATAATAACTTCAGATCATGGCCTCTTCCCAGTAAAGCATAGCCAGTTGCATGAAGAAGAACTCAGGATTCAGAAAGCCTGAGATTTCTCCTAATAAGTTATATTCCATCTGCCTTCTTTGGCTAACACTTGTTACGTCAGAGGTGTGTGCATCACAGATCCTGATGCCAGAACTTAATCTAAACTTTTGCTTGTATTTCAGCTACTTTATGAATTCCTGGTATGCTCTTGATGCTCTCTAGCATTCTCCCTGGCAGGTAATGAAGGGCTACTTGGCTGCTGGCCAGGCTTCCTATCCAGGCACAGTTGCTGAATCCTGGTCACTACTTAAAAATGAGAAAACATTTGACAGGTGGTAATCACCAAGCAGCATCACCTTAACTTACATCTACATGCACAGGTAGCTATGCCCTAGGGAAAGCATAAACAGATTGAGTCCTTCTAGATGGATGAATGAAAACACAGGCACCAGCAACCCTAACGTGGAAAATTACAACCCGAGTTAGAACACTTTCAGATAGAAACAATTTATATAAACTGCTACGAGTAATTTCCTCCCCAGCTACACAAAGAAATCCATCTTTCATCTGGAGTTTAAGGATTGTTTATGGCAATCCCACAGAAACTGCCAAAGCAGCCTACTGTTAATGTGAAGTTCTAGGCACATCAGCCCAGACTTACCCAAAAAGAGAGAAATGAGCACTCTCATTTCACCATTATCTGCTGCCATCTGATTAGGGAGCTATCTGCACAACTTCAGTGCACTTCCTATCTAACCTATTTAGCCAATTTAACTGGTAACAAAGAGAAAAGAAAAGAAAGAGAGAAATGAAAACCTCACAAAAACCAAAGTCCAGTGCTCTCCAAGGACGACAACATTTTAAAAGCATATGCACACTGGAACAGAAACAAAATCATGGAAGAGATGGGTGAGAAGAGACAAACATTCCTTTAAGGAACCTAACCACACACCTTTATTATTCAACCTTATATAAGAAGTCTGCCCACTTTTTTGGAGCAGTGGCACTGCATATTTTGCTTTATTTGTAATCGCAGCATGCAATTTAAATCTGACTACCCTCTCCCACACAACTAAACCAATTACCATACTTCTACAACAGCTACAATTTTCCAAGCACCTGCACAAGACTGAGTCACTTCTACTATGTTTAGTTCTGTTGCTTACACTGGCCAGATTTAAATTAAAAAGTAGTATGAAACTGTCTATTTCCTTTCTCTGGAATAAACCCCCATATTTTTTACATTATACTTCTAACTCCTCTATTAACAAATTTCAAAATAAAGAAGATTTCATAAGAAAGTTTGTCTTAATAGCAATAGTTTTAAAATGTAGTGTTTTCAGGAACAAAAAATTTCCAATATTGATAAAAAAATAAAAATCAAATTCTGAACTCATTAGGAAGGTACTTAAAATAGACTTGCACTTATTTGACAAAGCTAACTAAATCCATGACAATAATCTTCATATAGTTATAAAAAGGCATAGCATAGATTACTTCGGTGACACTAAAGGTGTATTTTTTTTTTGGTCAAAATTAAAAAAGAGAGCAGGATATTTTTGCAGAGCACAGTAAGTTGGCAAAAATACACAATTTTTACAACTGTAGACCTTGTAAACTATGGCATTTAGTCCTGTACAGCCATTGTAACTAAACATGCAGAACTGTTCTGCACACTACACTTGTGTGGAACAACTTTTCTAGATTCTCTTGACTACATGTAGTCTAATGTACAATTATTGGATTCTATTGCAACAGATTCTCATTAATTAAAAAAACAATACTTCCTAGACTCATATTTCCTGTATATCACACAGAGGCATGAAGAAGGCTGAAACACACTTCATTTTTGTTTCTGTCTTGTGCAACCTCTACATTCTGGTCCTGCCAGCACTGCCCAGTCCTAGATCCTAGAGCTCTAACTCCCGCAACACTGTATTTAAAGAAATTGCAAGCACACTTAGAGTTGGTTTACCAAATATGATTTTCAAAGCATCTCAATGTTTACAGCTGGATTTACTGCCACTGAGGACTGAAAGTGTAAGGAAAAGAGGTACAAAAATCTATTGGGGAAGTAAAAACAAGGCCAGTAGTTAAACTGCTCCAGGATCTCACAAAAGTCTTTAGATGACCGGTTAGTTTCCTAAAAAGTGTGTTACTGCATCCATGAAGAACTGCCTTTCTAATCATTTCTTGCTAGCCAGGCATGTGGAAGACTGAGAATCACTTTAAAACTCGGCCAGCCCAAACTAACAAATATGTTAAAAGTTGCCAAGGCAGAAACTTTTCATAGTGACTTAACTGTTCTGTCTACTTGAACAAGGATTTGTGGTCCATCAGATGATCTTTGTGTAATGCACTGGAGACTTAATAATTGCATAACTATATAAATTCATTATATGTAGATTATAAGCTTTCCGTATCATTTAACAACTAAAGAAAAATTTTTAAAAAACTGAAAAACACTACTGCAGAGAAAACTGAAAGAAAATGTTTGCGTGGCAATGTTAATTTAGTATGGTCCTATAATTTTAGGTAACAAAGATACCTTTTTCCAAACAAATGTTTGAAGACAGGGTGAAGAGAATTGTCCTTATCACCTCTCTGTATATGCAGCATATTTTAGCAAGTCTGTAGTGAAGTACTGGTGGCAGAGGCTCATTGTTCTTTGATCAAGCTCCTATCACATTAATAACACAGATACACAACTGAGAGCTTGAGGCAGGACACAGAATCCATTCAAAAGTTAGACCACTACTCAGGCATGTATCTCCCCTCAATCCTCATGCTCTAATTCACCAATAATTTCAAGCTAACGTGAGCCTCGATATGGGTTCTTGAGAGTTTGGGGCAAAAAGTGACATCGTGACAGAGATCCAGTTTGATGAAATACATATAAAGGGAAAAACATGGTTGACAAAATGATAAACATTTTAGCACATGAACTCTCAATCCTACTTCATTACAGGTAATACAAAGAGACATAAAACAAAATGAAAAACAAATAATGCAAATCACAAAGGCTTTTTTTTCATCCAGTGTATTTACTCCATAGCAGCCATCAACACAGCAATAACAGAAATCTATATTCAATGAAGACATTGATCTAAATGAAACTTAAGTAACTACATTACTTAGGACAAAAATATGAAATGCATATGAAGTCTTGTGTTCACAGAACACCGAATGAGTACTCACCTTTTTTGAACTGCTTGCTATCGGTAATTATCAAGCAGAAAAATCAGTTTAGGCCATCCTACTTCCTTATTTAAACTTCTTAAACCCAATGCAGTCCCATGCAAGAAAATTGAGGTAGGTTACTACTAATTAGTAGTTCAGTAACACATTTTTTACCTGCATAAGGTCCTGCCTTTCTTTTTCACCTGTGCATATAGCTTTCTTTATGGTTCGAAGTTCACTCATTATAGCTTGTGCTTCATCCAGTCTGTAATTTGTATGAGCATTTGACATCTTACGATCAATCCTGTTGAAAATATTAAGACAAATTCAGGAATTTTCACATAATTAGAAAGCACACAGACTTTTAAAGACCTCTTCTTTATTCATGTACCACTTCATTTCCTGGAATAAAATGTTACTCTACTCGGAATTAACACAGCACTCAGTGCCAAGCCCACTCTAAAGACCAAACAGAGCAATTATCTACCCAGGTTCTGCAGAACCAACAACTTTCCTGGGTTTAATGTCCTAATGCACAGTAATGTCAGTGGGCTATTTCATGTACCAAAACTAAAATGAACCTAAAACTAATCTAGATGGTTGTAACTCAAAAGGTAACGATGACCAGTCTAGCTGTCACATTTTTCATGCAACATCACACATTGCAGTATCTCTTCCAGGGCTTCTACTTGATCCTGCTTTAGAAGTTTCTAATGAAGGCATTTCACTTTCTCAGGAAGAAATTTTTAACGCCTAAAATTTTATTGCAAATGCTTTCCTGCCATTACAGGCCTCTTTGAATATCTTTTCGATAAGTTATCTGTAAGACGTTATCATTCTGCACTGAAAAACATGGTATGGGAACATCCCAGAAGATTTTAAATCCTTAAGCAAGAAGCAAGAGCACGAGTCACGACATAAGACTGAAGTAATATTAATGTTTCCATCTTGACATATTAAAATCTCTCAAGTGGAACATCCACTGGCTGAGTTTTCAACCTTTTTTCCAACAATTCATAATAGTAAAGGACAACGTATCAGGATGCAGAAGACTCGTCCAGTGTATCATCTTGATAATTCGTTTTGATAAAGAATAAGGTTACCAGAATAACTGTTCGGTCTTGGATTTACAACAAATGGTTATGGGGTTTTAACAGGTTATTTACAGCAATTATTGAAAATCATATAAAGTTCCTGTTAAAATATGGGAAACTCAATTTTCCTGTAATCTAGCTCACAAAGTATGTATACAGAGAAAAGGTGGTAAGTGTAGTGGCCATTAAGCCAATGCTAAGAACAAATACCTTCAGGAAAAGACATATCAGGTTAACAGAATTAAAGATAAAAAACCACATCGTTCATCACAAAGGACATCAATCTATAAAAAGATATAGTAGGAGAGGGTATGCTATACATATAGGAGAAACCCAAACTCTAAAATATTGAGACTAACTAAGAAGTTTCAAGATAAGATATTATATTAAACTAAGAGTGTCAACAACAGTCTCTCAGCATGTTCTGCCAGTTAAATACAAGCAGTGCAATTCCACTTACATCTGACTACTTGCTTTAAAAACATTAAGATGAAAAATCAGAAGGGGTGAATGAAAATCCTGTGGTTTTATTGTGTAGCTCACAATATTTAGGGAAAAAATCAGGTTGATTTCTACAGTTTTGACTTGTTTGGGTTTTTTTCTGATAGTTCCTGTTTCTGGAGACAACACAAAATAAGTCTGGATCTCATTATTTTAACTTAAACACAAATTTCCCCAAGTTATGTAAGAAAACATATAATCTTTTATGAATACTGGTTCAAGAACAAGAAAAGACTTAAATGTCATGTGTATGGAATCTGGGGATTTGTTTGTTTGTTTTTGTTTTCAAGATGTTTCCTCAAGTCTTCACTAATTTTTAGTTAAAATCCTGAGCCGATAAAACCATAGTAAAACAACTAATCCAATTCACTGAAAGTCACGTTAAAAAGATAACACATTTTTATCTGAAGTTAACTGTAATATTAATAACTATGTTCAAGTATTAGACATGAAAATGCCTTCTACACAACTGCTCATTATACTGTTTGCCAGGACTAAGGTGGCATTTCAGGAAAAGGAAATTATTTAATTTCAACCAGATTTCTGTCCAGTTATCCACATGCTCATGTTCCTGGACGCCACTTTGGAGCCCAGCTTATGAATTGATATTTGTTTAAGGAAGGAATCAGAGAAGTTTCTACTGCCAAAAATATTTAGGCTTTAATCAGTATTGCTGTCAACCCAAACTGACTAATGTAGCTTACAAAATTACTTGTTATTTATTGTCTGTTAATGCTTTTCCTTTTTTTTCATGAAGAGATATTTCTGAAAGCCATAGAGTTAAGAGGAGTCTTCAGTTTTATTAATGGAAAATAGCATGATACAAATATATATCGGACCTTTGCATGAATAGCAAGAATATTCAACTAAAATACAAGACTGCAAGGATACGAAGACGTTTCTAGGATACACGGACTACTAATATGCTTGTCATCATTTCAGTCCTATAGGGCGGATTCTGTGTTCCTCCATTTTCCTCCACATGCTCTCAAACACATAAGACTCCCCCATTCTCACCAAAGCACGGGCCTGTACTTGAGCAAAAATCTAATTTTAAAGCTTTTGTCAGGTCTCCTAACTTCTAAATTAGTCTGTAGCTACAAATTGTTTAGCCAGTCCTAATTCCCTGTCACTCTCAACTTCTCACAGTATTCACTCTGCTCTCATGGCCAACTAGCCAAGTTTTCATTTCCTTTGTTGCTAAACGCCTTCTTCCTCCAAAATTCCTGCCGGGGAGCACTAGGGTCACTGAAAACACAGGGGAGAAGGAACTGCTCCTCCTTCTCAGTCCCTGGTATCAGGCCAGAGAATGGAATTTGTTCCAGAAAAGGCTCACATTTAACCCTGTAGGTCTGGACGGTGACAGGATCAGACACACCTTGGGGCCGAGGTGCACCGTCCTGCAGGGTGGGGGTCTTTTCAGGCTTCAAACAGTGAGCTCTACTGAGTCTCCACTGGGCAAACACAGACCCATGTCCAAAGCTTTATCACACACAACACTGCCAAATTTAGATGAAACTGTAGAAAGTACAGTCCCGATAAAAACCTGCAGCTCTATGAAGATTGGAATTCTGACAGTATTGAAGCTGTAGAGGTATCAAAACCCCCCTCAATTGTGTCTCCACTCATAAAACCCCACTTCTATAGTCATTTTGTGGTTTTGTTTTCTTTTCATTCTCCTCAAAGATGGTTAAGCCATTTTACTAAAATGAAAAAGAACAGAAAACAAAACACAGTCCAAGGCAGACACTGTACATGGAAAATGTCAACGTAAGAGATTTGCATTTAACAAAGGCATTTGAATCAGACAGTAACATAAAATGATGGAAATACTGAGCAACCCAATTGCTCTCTCCATAAAAGTTGTCTCTTCTCTGAGAGCTATACCCAGCAAAGGCTGCACAGAGTCACCCGGCAACAAGTTCCAGTACCTGCACATGATGCCATTCTGGCAAGACTTTCAAAGCAAACATTCAGCCAGATGTAAAGCCCTAAGTTTCATGGCTCCTAATGTTGTTCTTGGCTTACACTTGAAATAAAGTGATGTACATGCCTTTAAAAAACCTGAAAAGGATGCAAGCCATTTGCAGTTTGGCAGTTAATTGAAGATTTGACTTAGCACAAGAGGGAAGAAGAATGACGCAAACCAAAAATTTTAAAAATGTAACAGAAGTGGAAAATGTCTGAAATGCAACAAACTTTAAAGGAGAAGGGAGGGGGGAAACCGAGCAAAAACCCCAGCATTTTTGTTTTCAAGAAGGAGCAATGGATTTCTTTATAGACAATATACTTACTTTGAGGATATGGAAAAACTAAACTACTTCAGCCTTGGTACTTGACTTGAGTGATCCTTCTCTCCCAACAAATACAGGAGGTAGGGGAGAGATTGCACAGGCACAGCCTAGAGCACAGTTACGCTTTCAGGCTAATTTGTCTACTGACTACACAAGGAGGTGAGAGAAGCTCCTCTCTTCAGTTGTTAGTGTAAGTACTCTCCAAATTGGCTCACTTCCTCCTAGAAGCAAAGTACTCCAAAAAAAAAGCATGTATCTCACCAAAAGGGCAAATAAAAAAACCACTTAAAACATGAAACAAAAACAAAACGACAAGTCTCTTTCACAAGTGAAGAAGTCACTGCAGAGAGCAGAGCTCAGCTCCAGGTAACACAGGCAAAAGGTTCTCCCCAGCTCTAGCAAGCAACAACAAGTGCCACCCAGTGCACCAACGGGACAGAGGGCAACTGCAGCAACAGCAGCAATGAGCAGCACTGAAACACCGAGTTGTCTTGCTTGAACTTTTAAACTACATGATTGGAGTGACCACTGACTAATCAGATATGCTTTAAAATAATTCCTCTCTTGAATGTCTTTCCTACAACTCCATCCTGGAGCATGGGCAACTTGACTTGGGCTATAATCCAAGACTAACATTTGTATTCTTAATCGTTTGCAGACTTTACTTAACAAAAAGTTGCACTACTTTGCTGGACTATCTTAAATGAATTATACTAATTAAAACAATCTTGAGTTTCAAATGGCCTTCAAATACTTTCATCATTCTAGTCAAGTGGTTAGTCCTTTTATAAAATAATTGAACCTATACCCTTAAAATAACCCAATAACCAGAAGAAGAAAAACAAATAAAGAAAGCAGAAAAGGCATAGCAATTCTTTCTCAAAGAAAATGTGATTAAGAATCACAAGACAAAGTTGCTTTTGTTCTGTTAATGTTTACATATCTAGGCCACCGTACCGAGATGTTGACTATATTTAAAATATTACTTAGTATATTGAAACTGCAAATACTTTTGAGTGCTTTATTTTACTAATTTTCAGTTAATATCATACATTAGCAATTCCCCCGACTTCTCCCAAATGCTTCAATAAAAATACATTTATGCCTGAAAATGATTACATTGTATCTGCCAATGAAGAATTTTGGTATTTTGGTTGAACAAGTCGTCTTCCATGAAACTTTTAAAATGCATTATAAAACGGAAGAGCCTTGTTTATTAAAAAAAATAGAAAATTTTGCTGTTTTAAAAAACAACAAAACACACCAAAAATATTAAGTGCATGGGTTACTCCTTCTTTTTTAAAAGTTAAATCTGAGAATCTTCCTTTATACTGTTTTGTTACCATACTACCAATCAAAATTGGAAAGTAAGTACCTTAACTGCCCCACGATCCCTGGAATTTCATCCGAATTCCTGAAGTGAAAACCCATGCTTTGTAGCACCAATGCAATAAATCCAAAGCTGCAAAATATTTCTGCAGCTGCTGCACTTATGTTGCAAAACGCATTTGACGTGCAACAGTTCCAACATTTTCAGGAAGCTCCTGCATTAGACAGTTTGTTCACATGCATGCTGGAAAAAAGGTCAGGGTTTCTAAACACACAGCCACATATCCAAAGTGAATCCAAGTGCTGTTCAAGCTCTTGGTCTTGCCACTGGCCTTGCTGAAGAAATCTGGAAGCCACAACAACCTGTGTTTACCTGCCATCTTTTTCATGGCCTGGCAACCTCTCTCCCTACCCCACTGGTCATCCCATGTATGAGCTATGTGTGCAGGTGACTAAGCAGCACACAGATGGAAGTCACGCAGTTCCCATCAGATGGCCTGCAGGAAGAGCGGCAGGGAGAGGGTCACCACAACATTTCACAACCTTTGACACCACTGAGCACACAGGAAACCAGCAGGGCTGCCTAATAGCCCTGGGAGCAGTGGCAAATTGCCCTGAGCTTCCTTTCCTTACTGGGAGGAGACAAGGAGTCACATTTACATGCAGTCATTTTGCACACATGCAACAAAATCCAAGGTCTCACAGACCACTAGATTTACAGTACAAGCACAAATCAGCCATACAGTGCAGAATGAGATGGCCTAGCCACCAGGTAACAGGGAAAAGCAGTGTGGTGGTGTAGAGATTTCCCCCTAAGAAAAGTTCTGTGCCCAGCCAGAAAGCCTTGGTACTGCCACAGGGAAACTACTCTACAGCATGGTGCTTTTTGCTGTGCTCCAGGCAGTAGGTGTCTCCAAAAATATTTGGGAAATACTTTTAAAAATCTAATTCCACTTTGGCAATATCTTACGGAAGAGTTAAAGAACAGGGCCTATAAAACTGTTCTTGCATGTGAACCTACAAAGTCACAACTCCAACCAATTCTGTCCAACCCTTCTTCCATCATTTCACATTGTTCTCATCCTGCATCACTATCACAGCAGAACGTCTGAAGCAAAGCATTCAGCATTTTTTTAACAACACTTTTCTATGAAATTCATTCCAAAGCAAATTAGAAAAAAAAAAAACACCAAACCCCAACAAAAGATCCTCTCACAAACTTTTAACTTACTCTTGAAGAGTTTCCACTCCTTTTTCTTTATATTGTAACTCCTGCTTCATCTGTGCCAATTCTCGTTTCAGCCTAGAAAGCTGAATAATGCAAAATAATTAGAAGTAATAATAAGTAACAGTAGCTTCCACAATAAAAATAACTGGTTTTTAAATACAAAATCTTAAGCTACTTGAAAGAAATGGAAGTGATAATTTCTCTTCCTTTTTTTTTTTGCTTTAAAATTTTGCATGAAAATAACAGAAGATTTTCTCAAATATCATAAGACCCAACCAAACAGCAGTCAAAGCACACTTTCATAGTATCAATTTCCTCATCTATTCCATCAGGTTTCTTTCTCCAATAGCTTATGCTAACAGCTAGCAAGTTTCAATCCATGTAAATTTTCTTCTCCCTTTGTAGCAAAGACACCTCTCAACTGTCTTCAATTCTTTAGTCAACTTTAAAAGAGACGGAACATTCCATGCTGTTAATTTTTCAATCCAGGAAAACAAAATTACTGGCAGCAGAACTGGCCTCTCTCCCAGAAATGGCAGCCTGGCTTTCTACAGTTACTTTCATATTATCTTGCCCTCTCAATCCCCTTGTCAATTACCTTGATCCAGCTAGGGAGCATAAATCAAAAGCAACATAGCAAAGATGTCTCCAAAAACCTATTTTTGTGGTTTTATGGAAACAGTTACCTGAGTAGGTTGTGCAGACCATGGAAGAGCCAAGAATGATCTGCAAGAAAGAGCTTCTTGCCCTCCAAAGCTGACAGATAACTGAAAGCAACAGGGGGAGGAGAATGCAAAGGACTGCAGACAAATGGCGGGGACTAGGGGTGTTTCAGTGTGTGGTAGTGAGGCTAAGAACGAACTGAGAGCCCAAAGAGGGGCAGGGATGGAAGAAAAAAGCTCTCTTAAGCTACCAAACTCAGTAGGTTTTCTAGAATTTACCCAGAGTGCTCTTGATTTTCACATGTACATCAACAAATGACAAAATTATTACAAAACAGATTGAAAAAAAAGAGAGTAAAAAAAAATTTTTTTTCTTCAGCTCTATTCCAAGAGCAAGGAGCTTTGCAGCAGCACCAGGATGCAAACCAGGACTATCAGAGTCCCACCACCTCGTACAGCTCTCTCCATTTCCTCAAAATTCATGGCACCACCCCCTAAACACTCCTATACCCTCACCAGCTCCTTTAACAGTCACCAAAAGTAAAATGAAAAAATGCATCCTTAATATCATGTACACAGAAACTTTATAGTGCCTATTACATTCTATTTTTTGAAACAACTCAATGCCTATGCACACAGTCACTTGAACGCATTATCTTATGCATGCTGTAGGTCATTTTGTTTTAAGATGAAGAGAGGAAAATAGTCATAAGTGAAAACCTTGTTTATTTTCTTTAAATATTATTTAACTTATTTTCTTGTTTAGAATATTCCGACATTTAGAGTATGTAAAACAAGCAAACACTAGTCAGCATGTAATAAATATATACAGATAGAATAAATGCCTTTGGAGGGTGGTGAACAGGATTTATTTTCAGAGGCACTCACGTGAAAAGTGGTCACTACAACAAAAATGGAACACTATCCTGCAAGGATAAGTATTTTTTATTTATTTTGTGAGCTGAGTGCCTAGAATGCTAAATCCCATTTTATGTATAAAGAAAAAGAAATGTACAGTTTTTAAAATGGCTCTAGAGTGTAATATTATAAACTGCTTTTTATAATTGCTTATGATCAATTTGCTTGAAAACAACATGCAGACTTTTTCTCTCTGCTAAAGCATTGTGGGAGAAATTCAAGAAGTCAACTCTTCTTCCTTTAACAAAAATGGTACCAAAACCATGACTCTAGTTTTTTAAAAAATATACAGATATGGAATATTTTTGTTATAGAACTGCCTGTCACTGTCAGAATATTTGAACTTCCCTCTCCTCATAAAGAAGCTCTGGCCAATCAGCTGAAAAATTCTATTTGGCCACTAGGTCTACTGAATTGTGAAGAGATTTCCAAATAAGCAGCTAAATCCACAGTTCAGCGGAACCTCGCTAAAAATGGGTAAATAGTATGAAGACAGTGGCTTTGAACTGAAAGAATCTAGCTGCAGAGCATTTGCTACTTGTGGCAGTTCGAAGAGAGAAAGCAATTTCTGAAAGCCTGGCTGAGCTTGCCTCCAATATCTGTGACAAAAATGTCTGCACTTGTGACATGGAAAAAGCATTACTTCACAAGTCACCGAAATGTAGTTATTATAGAGCCATTTTAATACAGCAACAGGTTAGAATAAAAAAGTACTTTTTACTACCATATTTCTATAAACACATGCAATATTCAGTATAAATGCTAAAGTAATAGAAAAACAGACCCTCCCTCCCTTTCCCACACCTAATTCATATTTTTACAAAATGAAAAAGGATTACTCACTCTGTCACGACGGCTGGCTATTTCTGCTTTAATCTGATACGGGTCATACTTGGTATTAGCTGAAAATCCAGAGAATGCTAAAGAGATGGAAAACAGTATTTTACTTTTTTTTCCCCCTTCTTTAACACAATTGTTAAGACATGGCATTATTTAATAAACTGTTGCCTTTCTTCTTTCTTACAAGTCACCAGGTTCTAAAATAATCCTCTGTGCTGAAGTACAACTGAAGATTTCCATTTGGCCCACCTGAAACTTTTTTTTTGTCCTGAACAACACCAAAAATTGCATATAGCAGCACCGCATATTTTCTAAAAGCAGCCAGCTTCTATGATACGACGGCGGCATCTACTGATGCAAGCAATTTTTGTAATATTAAGAATTGCTAGTTGCTTCCTAAGTACACTGAATTAATAGTATGCTAGGGACTAAAGTTAAAAAAAAAAAATTATTGTCAGAACAAAATTATATCAGCTAGGGAGAGAAGTTGCCTCCTAAAGCAACACTGTAGGGAACTGACATACAAATCAACCCTGGCAAGGGAGCTCCTGACACAGGGTATCTACAGTCAGGCAATGATTTCAAGCTGTGGCATTACAAGCTAAAGCCTACACAGATGAAGTAAAGGTCCTAGAGGATAGACTGGGCAAGAGCAACCATGATTTATGGAGTGAGCCACTCAAGGCAGCACTGGCCCACTGAAAAATGCCTGGTATGTGAATGGATAGGGTTGTGCTGTCAGACCTTCCATCCTTTTGCAGAGCTGCAGGCTGCTGTGCTGAAACCCACGTCCATGTCTGGGGCTGCACTGAGCCTTTCAACTCTCGAAAGAATACTGCAATGCCAAGGTCACGTCGAGCGTGCAGGAACTTGCAAAATGAGTAGTCATGCCTGGACTAAGTCTCTAAATCCAGGATTTTCTATGGATTTTTTTTTTTAAACAGTGCTGATCACAACTGAGTCACAAAACTGCTGCATGGGCACCTCCCTGCCAACCCACAACCGCTGAGCTCACACCACCTCCCACTCATAAGCACACGACACTGAGTCAATGGCAGCACCCACAAGCAAAGGGGAGACAAACACTTTGTGAAGTTTTACTTCTTTTAATGCAACAACTTCAAACAAGTGGTGGTGGAGGCAAAGATATTCGCAATACAAGCATCCAACTTTGGTCATGTAATGGCACTTGAATTAGAATTCTGCACAATAAAAGGAGAAGCAAGCATCCCACAGTGGAGTGGAGGTGTCAAATTAAGAAAAACAAGTGGAGAAGAAGCTTCTGGGAATCTTGAGTTGACAGCATGATTAACCCCCAAAGGGATGTTTAAAAAAAAAATATGACTAATCAGACCATCCCACTTTCTCAAAACAGAGGCATATGACTTTAAAACAATATAAAATATATTAACATATCTGTAGAAATTTAAAATACTTTTCCACCTCAAAACAAGCAAATGGTTTTATTTAATTGCTCTTACAGATTGTCACTATCAACTCCAGATATACCTACAAAACCCCAAACTATCAGAAGATTGAGAAACGTAAGTAAATTGACATAGCATTTGCTTTCATTACAGATAACCCCCAATTTTGTCATTTTCAGTCATATTTTGTTGCTGTTTCAAACAACTTGTTTTTCTAAGAGCTTCAAAAATATGTAAAAGGTTATATTTTTTTAGTATATTTTCATCTTCAACGAACTTTCTTTCTGTATGTTCACATGAAATAATTCAACAAAATATCCCACAGAACTATTGCAAATTTTAAAAGAACAAAAAGCCCAAGCTTCTAGAAAGGTATTGTAATAAATGTCTATTTAGATTTTATAATCTCAAAAATACTGATGACACTATCTTTTACTCTATTCCAAGTCTTTAACAGAAGTTAAACACACTTTAAACAACAGGGGTTTTTAAAAAAATTCTTTCCTAATAGCACAATATCTTGCTACTTCTTCAGAAACTTGAACATAAGAGGGGAAAATAAGACTAGTCACAACTGTTATGTCACAAGCTGAATCACGGAATACATATATATAAACTAAACAAAAAGATGAGAATCCCAGTTCAGCAGTTACAGAGTACTTGGTCCAAACCATCTGAGACACCTCAGCTCTAGAAAACATCTTTTATTCAGGATTTTGGCATATTCAAGAATTATCTTGGATTAATAAATACCACTGAATCAGTAGGTACACTTCTATCCAGACACCTGATCTAAGCCACCTTCCACAGTCAGGCTTCTTGAACATTTTCAGAAAAGGCTAAAGCAGAGCTTCCCATTTTTATTAAATCCTTGGCATTTAACAGCAAACCTGCAGTTAAAACAATGACTGTACAGCTATTGAAAAGCCACCAGCACAGTAAAACTCCACTACATTTCCACATGGCTGTTGGGTATATCCATTTGATACTCTTCTCTGAACTAGACCGGTTGGCTCTTTCACAAAGACACCTTTTCTTACTGCACCAACCAACAGCCATGACAGCGGTGCAACATCTTCAGAATTCAGAAGAAGTGTATCATCTACTCCAACCTACCAGAGACATCTGAAGAATGAAAAGGGCAGGAAATCAAAACTCTGTATCACCAACATCAGGATCATCGGCTGGCACTCAAGAATGAGGTGAACTAATGAAATATTGTTTCCTAGTTCATGGTCAGAGGTACTCTTGAACACAAACAGCTTGTCCCTAACTCTTTATAAATTTGCTAAGCAGACTATGGATCCACAGAAGGTTTCCTCTACGGTGATGGCTCCTTCCCATGTTAAGTGGAAAATACTTTGAGTTTAGGAGCACAGGTAGGTGGCTGATCCAGCAACATTCAGCCCTGTCTTTGCTGCCTTGCAAGAAGCATCACTACAGCTGGCTCCAAGATGGGTAGAAATGCTAGCTGGGATAGATGCCTGTTTAATATTACACCCCTTTTTAATGTTAACATTTATCCCTATTAAATGTTAAATCTCTGTTGTTACAGACCTAACAGGAAATTGAAGATATTGAATTGCAGTGTCAAAGGATAGCACCTCACTGCTGTAGTCAGGACCTTCATTCAGAGAAGCATCAGGTGATGGAAATACTTCACACTATTTCTTACACCACATCTTGTGAGGGCAGGTGGGTAAAATCAAGAAAAGATAGTAAACTCACAGCTGGCATAGGAACGGCTGTCATCCTCACACATTTTGTGCAACTGCTGATACTCTTCTTGAGCTAGTTCAAAACGCTGCTGCTTTATTTGGTAAATCTCCTTCTTGGCATTGAGTGCCTCCTGGGCAACTATTAAATATTCCTTCAGCATGCGTTCTTGCTCCCTTCTCCATTGTTCCCTTGGGTCCTCAATTTGTGTGAGCTCTAAGGAGAAAAAAGTAAAAGCATTAAAGTAAAATTATATGACATTTTGTGCTACCAAGTCCAAGTTATTTTTGTTAATGTTCATTCCCAACCAGCACACCTGACACTACAGTGCACAAAATCACTCCAGTCAGGATGAGAAGAAGGAAGGATGCAGAGTGAAAGAACAGGAAAAGGCTTTTCAAATATAAAAGGCATTTAAACGTTATTCTTTTCTTTACAAACCAGTGCAAACCCAAAGAAAACAGTATTTTGGCTCCAACCTTCCCTCAGAGCCAACTTAAAAATTCCAAGAACTACCTAAAAACTCAGAAGCACAAGGAAAAGTGAAAGGTATCGCAATGCTTAACCCGTGAGTCTATAAATACCTGCAACTACCTTAAGACACTACATACAAATTTGCAAGTGTAACATCTTAAAAGGTCAGAGGCTATCCCTGCATAGTTAAGAAGAATTAGGTAATTCAACAGGGAAGTCAGCATCTTTGTCTCAACTCTATAAAGCATTTAAATCACTGATCTTTTTTTCGTCTTAACAAACAGCGGTCTGATGTTTTTCCTTGCCAGGGTTTAGAACAGTTTTTATTTAAACACAAACCAAAACCAAGTTTCTCATATCTATTGATTTTCAAAGTTATTACTGCAAAACAATCTCTTTGCAGTTCCAAAGGCATTTGAGGATGACACACATTAAAATCCTAAAATATTATTGGTTCATTTGGAGGGGTTTTGTGAGTCAACAAATATGTTTTAGATGAGGATGTCCATGTAAAGCTTTGTGTTTAAGTGTAATGTTAACTTCTAATGATTGAAGCACTATCAGTAAGAAGTTGCTGCAGACACAATGTCAGTGTTCAGAGTAGTGGCAAAACCCGCAGCACAGTCAGGAGGTAAGCACCTAGCAATTTTCCCAAACTTGGGATTCTTAGAGGAGATGAAAGCCAGTTATGTTTTGCATTAATCCTGAGTACGTAATTCAGTATATTGGTGCCAGTGATGAAATAAAAAACCATAGAAGACTGAGCCCAACAGATTAAGAACTCTAATGGTGTCAAGGTCATGCTAGCAGCTCTAATATTTGAGAGCCATCTGAAAAGTATATAAACAAAAACAGAAAGCTCAACAAAGAGCAGTGCTTCCAACAGATTTGCAGATTAGGTTCCTAAATAACCTTTTCTCTTAACAGCTTACCTTTTCTCTCCCTGCAACTCCTCACATTGAATCAGTATAAAGACAGGGCCTACAGTTCTGCAATTTCTCCCCACTTCTCAGGGATTCCTTTGGTTCCCTTCTGGCTCCCATGACCCCAAACTATCACCTCAGCCAAGGACAGGATGTGCTTTGGCTTGCTGAGTTGCCATAAATCCTTCTCTACATGGAGAGCAAGCAGAAGAAAACAGAGTTCTGACTGCTGCCCACCCTTCACTGAGGGCATTTCAATTTCCACTGCTGCCTCATCTGTTCCCTAAGTACCCCTAAAATCTGTGCAAATTTTAGTATTCCTAAAACTGCAAATTCCCCATGGGAACTGTGAAATAAAATATAAATACTATTAATTAAATATTTCTAAAACAGATAGGCTTACTAGGATCCAGTTTTTCTATTTGAATGGAAAATTATTAGTCCTACTCTCAATAAACAGCCCAGGCTAAAATGTTATGTTGGTTTATGAAATAAGCTTCTGAAGTACTATACGGCAGGGCCTGCATCTCTCACAGAATTATTTCACAAGCCTTCTGAAAAGCTAGCAGCACTCGTCTGAGGTAGAAAATTTCTTTAGTGCAGTAGTGACTTTTTTTTTGGTTTATGAAACTTTGCCCTGGATTTCTAAACAAGTTTGCCACATAACAGGACTAAAGCTACATTGTATGATAAAATTAACTTCCTTCATTTCTTTACAACCAATTGAAAAAATGCTATAGTAACTCAAGAACAGTCCCAGACAAATGCAGAGAATATATTATTCCCTCACTGGGGAATGCCCAACTGCTTAGAGGAGACTTCAAAGGCTCCCAAGACTCTGAGGAGGAGGGAAAGGAATTCTGTGGCTGGCAACCGCCAAGGTTTTTAAGCAATGGTTGGACAACAGCCAAGAGCAGCTTAGTAAGGGTGTCAACAAAGTACTGAATTTACAGGACAAGATGGAGATCAGGGTTAGAAGCACCATTGAGATTTACAGAAGATTCTTCTGTTCCTGTTTCTTTTTTCAATATAAATGGAAAGCTATTGCCTAGAAATCTTTTTCTTGCTTCTTGGGTAAACAAACATAGCAAAAGACTTAGAAAAAAATCAGATGTATTGCTGGTTTTTTTTAGGAGGTGCAAGGGCAAAAAGCTTGAGAGAGTGCACAAAGCCTGAGAGGTCCCCGATAAGCGTAAGTGTAGAAAGACTCTCTTTGAATCATCCCTTGCATTTTCTCACAGTATTTCTTGACACTGAAGCACTTCTAACTGTTTTGTCAATTAACACAGAACTTCAATGCTGCATAAAGAATTTAACCCAGTCAGCCACAAAAGGCAGTCCAATTGTTTTCTCCTGAAGATGCCATTCCAAATGGTTTAGACATTTCGGAAATCATTTCTTCAGCTCCTACATCATCTCTGCCACTTGCCTGACACCATTTCATGATGCACATGATTGTCTACTCATTAGTTCTCACTTCTACAAAGGAAGTTAATGCAGTCTTGATTGGTACCTTTATTGTCCACAGTCTAAAAACTGGATCAAGTAACCTACTAATTTTTGAAGAATAATTATCCAGCTATAATATCAACTCTGTCTGCCTGCTTATTATAAATCTTGCTGGTATTTGAAAGCACTGTATTAGCCTAAGGGTGACAAACCCATTTCACTGTGACGGTTGAATTACCATTTAGGATAATATCTGTGGGCTGCAAGTAATTAGTTATCATGAAAGAAACTAATTTTGCAACCTTGTTAATTGTTGAACGATTCCTTTTATTCAGTTCAGCACTGTCCCCATGAAGCTTCTATCCCTCTGTTCATACATTAACTTTATTTCATATCTAATATGATTAGCTTTACTTTTCCAGACCTATTAACATTCGTCTTTTCTTTCTGTCTGCCCACTGATCATTTGGGAACTCACCTGCTCTTTGCAAAAACTCTCTTCTACAATTTTTGCTCTCAATTGCACAGAAAAAAATGCAAGCCAGATCTGACATGCCTACAATGATTAATATCCCTACTGTAAGTTCCAATTTGAAGTCTGTGGTAAAGCTGCTAAAAACAAAATTCAAAAAGCAAAAGGGAGCCTATTTTTTTGGATGCAATGGTGATTGTTATTCCTATCACAGAGGCCTATCAGTAGCTTTTTTAAGTCACAGCATTGCAATAGGAGTTCACATTCTACTCCTTTTCTGCAGGGACTCTAAAACCACCTGCAAATTTAAAAAATTTAAAAAGAGTTGGCAATACCTTATTTTTTTTTTTAAATATAGGCATTCACACACATACTTTGGTCCAAGTGCACTCCATTACTGTACTCCAACGTAATTCTCACTTTTTATTAAATTTCAACATTACTAAAGTTACCATGACAGCAATCCTTAAAATAATACTTTTTTTTAAACAGAGTTATTATAAGAATTACCTAACAGTCTGTATTTATTGCCTTTGAATTTTTTTGTCTATCATTGTGATTAATGTATTAACAGCTGTTCAAAGTTTATCATTTAGTTAATGATCTTTGTTAAATTTCACAACAAATAAGTACCTGTGGAGGTCAAACAATACCATGGGAACATTTATTATTCTGTTGTTCGGGTTTTTTAAAGCAAGTAATTGTGAAACCACAATACACAAGGAATTCCAATGATGGCTGGAAGCCCAAAATTATTTCTACACTTTCATTTTTTAATTGACTAGATTTCAAGTAGATAGTATTGAGGCTGGTTTTTCAGATTATACTATTTACCATTGCTGTGATAGCCCATATAACTACTTTCTTCTTTTCTTAGTCCCCACCAACTGCCAATTCCCACAATACTGAAAGCATTCACTCAGTGGCGATAAGAGGCTTAATGATAGCACAACAGTAACAGCAGCAGTACAAAGCTATAAAGGTAAGACATTTTTTAAAAGTACAACTGGCAAATGTGCCACAGTGATAATTCAAAGCTCAGCAATAGTCCAAAAGGAAAAGCATTCAAAATTAATTTCCAAAAGGGGTATATGTTGTCTTTTTGATAGCATTTTGTACTGTATTAAAACATAAAACATGCACTGCTTAAGCAAGGATGAGATTACTGTATTTCATAGTGCTTCTGATTAAAAATCAGCACATTTCTCTGAGAATGTATTTTGGTTTTCAATATAGAAGAGTGAACTATGGGTGACTGGAAAAACCAGAAATTTAAGAGTATAACACAAAAATCTTTCTAACATATGACAAAAAGCAACAACAAAATTACTAATACTTCACAGTATGACCAAGCAAAGCAAAATATTTGTATACACTATAACTCAATCATACGTTGTAAAATTCTTTACAAACAGAATGTTTTACAATTATGCCCCTGTATGAAAGATAAGGAAACACATTCTGCAAGAAATTACTCGCATACATTTTCTCACTGTAGCATGAGGTGTATAAATGGTATTGGAAGCAAAGTTAGTGCCAAGAGTTAACACCAGCTTCCTCAAAACAAGCATACATCTACTCACGATTTATGTGGTCCATATAATAAACTCCAATCTGTTGATCGTAAACAGTTTCCCATCCTAAAGGAAGCTCATCACCAACACAGTCAGCAAATGTCAATGGCTTTGTAATCCTGTAAAAATAAAAATAACACAAATAAATACAAAAGGTGCAGAGTTTACAATGCAATGAATGTTATTACATGTTTTGAAGATACCTTCGCCAGTTGATCAAAAACTAGTTATGCTACTCAGGAATGTGCTGATAATTACAAACATACAGTTTCAAAATAAATTTTCATTTAAATATGCTGACAGATACTCCCCAAACAGGTAAGACAAGCTTCTCTCCTCTAGTTTCTATGTATAACAATTTAATTATAATGGCATGCAGTCCTGCCAGTTCTTCTCCCATACTGCAAAGAACACAAATGTGAAGCTGGAGTTCAGCACTGCTGAAACTACTAGAAGCTTTATAGGTTTTAACTTCTTTCGGGTGACAACGTATCATAATTGCTTGTCTTTAAAAAAATAACATAAAATTCAAGACAGCACTATGTAACAGACTTCCTCTTTTCAATTATACATTTCCAACTATTAATGATACTCTCTTGGTCCGGACATATCCAAATTACTTCCTCTCCCTCAAAAAGAAGAGAGACAAAAAAAAGTCTCTGAAAAATTCTGAAGCAATTGGAGCAGAAATAGTAATTAATAAGTAACAGCATTACTATCTAGCAGCTTAACATATCACAGCCCTTGCTAGGCAAAGATAGACCAGTGGGTAGAAGAAAACCAAAACAGCCATGTCAGCGTTGACAGGACCATTGAAGGTACTAGGCTCCATATTATACAGAAAGACTCTAAATCAACACTGCTCTAGAACAGCGAGGTATATAAAAAACCAGGATGAATAAATGATAAAAATATAAAAGGCCTTACACTCAATCTAATCATGTCTATTACCCAAATATTCATTTTAATCTTACTTAACCCCTAGGATAATGTTTTCCTCTAAAAGCTGTCACAAAATTAATTTACTGAAAAGCTACTAATATAATAATTTCAATTAAACATGCGATATAGATACAACACCTTCCTCATATATTTGTTGTGGCATTTCTAACACCACGAACGATGACAACTTTGCAAACATTAAATACATGCATTAATTTAGGGACTGACTTAAGTTGAGCATAATCTATGGCATAATACTCTATGCTGTAATTCCATTTCTATGTTATAATACCCAATTAAGGTTTTCTGACACCAGATTTGGACTATGCTTACAAATACACTAAGGAATGGAGAGATCATTAGGACTCATAATTGCGCTTCACCTGACAAGACCTGTATAAAACTGTAACTTTGAACTAAAGTATGTCTGTCTTTGAACTTGGAAGTCCTTTCCCACTCCAAAATAAAACCAACCAGAACAATCCAGTGGTAAAGACTTCAAATCATGGAAACACTACTACACCTACATTCTAGCTAGTCCAATGACACAGTAAGCACACCATTCAACCACCAACAAACAGCAAAAAACTTTGCACACAGCAAACAGAAAAACTGCATTTATCTGCCTTCTGAAACTATTTTAATATTCTTGAGATTAGTGTTCAAAATTAACTGTAGTAGAATAAAAAAATATATATCCTTAACTAGTTTGAATGTAATATTTCAACAGCTGTGCACAACAGCAGAAAGATCAAGATATTCAGGTCAAATAATAGCTTGATCCAATTTGGTGGATTCTGCAACACTTACAAACAGTTTAACAAGATGAAGATATACATAACCTTGTGCACCACTATTTAAAGTAAAGATTTTCCATTACTAACAAATATGTAGTTTACATTGTGTAATCATGCAAATCCAAAGATACTGTATTCAAGAAAGAGAATGTTACTAAGAACTAACACATGCACTCTCAGTAATTCATCTAGCAGTCAGGCAGATATTGCCAAAATACTCCTGATCTCCCTGGAATTCAGTCAAATATTAAACATACAACGTGCAGCATTTTTTCTTAACTCCCATGGTCTTGTTCTGAAGACATCATGTTTACAATTTCTCAAAGCAGTCTAGACATCAGCTCCTAAATTACCGCACTATAGACAAGATTTTCTTTGGAATGAGTTATGAGACTTGCTTGCCTGTTATACAAACATACCCTCACCCTTTATTCATAAATAAAACCTGCACATGATACTCTAACCTTTCACACTACAAAAATTTTAATTCATTGCTCTCTGAGATCCCGCCAGGACTCAGACCTGCAGGACAATGCTCAGTTTTTGGAAAAGGGAGACAAGAAAACCAATGCATCTGGTCTAACCAGTTTCCATAACAGTGTTAGAAAAGCATGTGTGAACAGTTTAATTAATGGTTTTGAAGGAAAACTTGTAGCAAAAAAAACCCCAACGCATAAAAAGCTGTCTTCCAGATATTCAGACCATTACTAAGTTGATGTTGCCCATTTTAAACTATAATCAAAGTTGCTCCAAATTGGATTCCCTTCAGACGAAGCATAATGTCACACTGACTCTCAATTCAGTCACATTTATACCTGTGTAGCTGGACCTTCAGCCAAAGACGTGAATCTAAGAATTGGAAGTTTCTGCCTGTGTTTTACACTGCTTTGACTAAGTGAACTGAAAAAATACCTTTCTGGTTTAACCAGCACAACTCTGAGGACAAGATTAGTTTCTTACAAGTTAAGGAAACCAGGGTTTTTCAGAATAAGCAAGACAAAATGGAACAGATGCAGTTATCTACATTGGAGGTCAGCCACAAATTACAGCAGTTCACTGCTGAAATTAAGTATCTTCTGGAAATACTGCTTTACCCTCTGGGTTTGTTTCTAATTAGCTTAAGTTCTATAAAACAGAACAGATCTTTTCGACTTGTTTATAAAGAATCGCACAAGGTACAAGTACATTGGTTAAAACATTTCAAAGCATTGAAATAAAGACAAAAAACTTTTCAAAGCATTATCAAGACAAAGACACAACAAAAATGCTGCCATCTTTGATTGAACAAAAAACAGGCCTGTCCCAAATTGTGCTATTCACAGTAAAGAATAACTAAGGCATTTATCTGTGATCACGGTAGTAAGCAATAATACATTCACCCATGATCCCCTCCTGTTTCCCCCAAAACAACTGGCAGACACTAACAAGAAGGTGCTGAACTTCCAGCTGAAGATGAAAACCCTCTGGGACCAGTTTACAGCATTAACTCTTTATGGCCATTGGACCTACAGGCCAGATACAAGTAACAGTTCTCCATGGGGACCAATTCTGCACAGATCAAAAAACCAACCTTAACTTCAGATTAACTGACTTTATCCTTTCCAAAAGTAATGATGCTCTTCAGTCCTTAGGCACCCAATCTTTTGTGACTCTGAAACCCTTCAGAAGCAAATAAAGAATCACATAAAAAAGCTTCCATAATCCAAATCCAGCATATCAAACCCAGAGAAAAATCTTTGAGCAATGTCATGCACCTCAGATCTGTCACTTCTAACTCTGCCCAAATTATATGTTTTCATTAAGAAGAAATAAAAGTCTAATATTTGCACACAATTCAACAGACACATCTGAAAACCCAAGTTTTATTCACATTTTCTCCGCATTAACTACCACGCTAAACAGTTAGAATATGGAAAGTAAACTGTAAAATAAAACCAAACAAGTGACTCAACTAAGTTTTTTCCCCTCCTTGCATACTTATTTCATATCTTTATCCACTACGATACAAAGAAGGAATCCAGAACACATTATTACACCTTTCTGAACAGGCAGCAGCAAAACAGGTATTTCTTCAATGCATCAGTTCATGGCAGGGACTGGATGGGAAGAAGACAAGACATTAAAAGACAATGGCTAAATACTATTTTAGATAAATTACTTCAAAAGTGCTTTCATCTTTAGATACATTGTTAACAGCATCTAATTTCAACCCCCCCTTCCCCCTCAAAAAAAAACCTCCAGAGAAAGCCTCAACCTTTAAATAGTAAAAGAAATGCTTCTGGGTCCAAAGAAAAGACATATTTCACATCTCCAAAGCACAGTTTGACAAACAGAGTAGGGCAACTTCATTGTCATAGACATTCAAAACCAGAACCAGATCACTAAAAACACAAGGCTTTGGAAAATATTAGATAAGATCCTCAGTCTTCCCATGGCCCTGATGCCACATTAGAGGACCCTGGCTGCTTGAAATCTCTAGGTCTAATTGAGTAAAACTTCCCCTGGGAGGAACTAAATTAAGACAAACAGAGCCTGTTTGTCCAAGATCTTGAACAGGAAATCAAAAAGGTGTTCCAAAGTAGAAGCACTGTTGTAAACTAAGTGCCCTCCTTTAAACACTGCATAGACACCTAAATTACACACAGGGTCACCCCACCTTTCAAAGTGCGCCTGGATTAAGAGGAAAGCACTAACCATGAGGGCTGATTATGAAAAAGAACAACCAAGTTCTGAACAAAAAATCACTGTTTGTAGGAGACAGAGAAGGATGTAAGAATTGCAGCTGTCGACAGTGCTTTTAATTTTGTTCCTGACTTTGGTCAGGTCCAATGGCAGCAAAAAATATCTAATAAAATTTGATACACCTCCACGACAACTATGAGAAAAATTTCCTTAAACCTGATCTCAGACTGAATTGTCATCTAATGGGATAGATGGTTTTGCCTGACAAATGAGGATACAGAAACTGTATTACTAATTTACTAGGAAACTGTATAAATTCACATTAGAGAATTTAAAGAACGCCATGTAATTTAAAAATGAGTAACAGAATAACTAGAAAAGACTTAGCAATCTGATAAATCTAACAATAGTTTATCCAAGGAAAGTATTATGCCAAGTATATTACTGAAGTGTCACAAGGCAAGAAAGAGAAAAGGCAAAATGAGAAATCATGCACACACTTTAAAGACTTCAATGTTTTTTTCTCATCTCCTTTAAAACACGAATTTAAGTTACAGAGATTGTTATAAAGTTCAACTACCCCTCGTCTTGTACCATGGCTTATTCCCTCCAGCTGCACAGAGAAAAAAAAAAACCAAAAAACCCCACACAAAAATAAAAAATAAAGCCAAAAAAAAACCTACCAAACAAACCAAATCAAGAAATTGAGAAGTAACAGAAGATGATTTTTCTGTTGTTCCATAGACACTGGTAAGAAGAGCTACTTACACTGAGGGGGAGAATGGGAGGATTGTTATTACATTGTTTTAAAAGTCACACTGCAGCGCTGGAGGCACTTCTTCGACATCTTCCACCACCACAGCTCTGGCCTGGGCAGCAAGACCGTCTCTGTGAGACATAGAGAGGGTCTGCAGGCACCCAGCTGCGCCATGACTCCGAGCACGCTGCCCTCCCCAGCAGCCACTACCCCCGAGCAGGGCAGGGACACGGCAGGCACCCACTGCCCAGCTGCTGAAGGAAGGAGCTTCCTCCACAGGGCAGAAACAGGCAGACCCACGCAGCCTCACGCCAGGGCAGCATGTGCCACTCAGGCACGGGCTGTTCGCAGTAAATGCCACCATGAACTCCAGATGCTCTGTTACAGCACTCTGGAGTACACCATGGTTTTCCTCCTCATCTGTCCTCCATCCACTCAGCTCTCTGCAAGCAGCCAAGTTATAAAAATGACCTGGATTTTGAAATAAAGTTTGGCAAATTATGGACCAACTGCTTAAGTCAAAAGTACAACAAAGTTCACCAAACTATATGAATCTTTTCAAGATAAAAGTTTCTTTTAACCTCTTTCTTAATCCAAGTTATATATCTTCATTTTACTACATGATTTAACCTCAGACGCTGAATAACTTACTGAACATCTATCTTCTCGATTCTTCATTAAAATAAATCCACAATACAGATGGCCAGACTGAATCTTACACAAATGAAATTCTGTGCTCAGGACAAAGATTTAAAGAAGGTAATATGCGTTCAGAGTCATTGCTGGCATTCATTTCCCTTGGAAAAAAAATGGTACCCTACAGCAAGGAAATAACACCATCAACTCTTCTAAAGGTCACTTGAAA
This sequence comes from Oriolus oriolus, assembly GCA_013400235.1. Classification (NCBI taxonomy): domain Eukaryota; kingdom Metazoa; phylum Chordata; class Aves; order Passeriformes; family Corvidae; genus Oriolus; species Oriolus oriolus. Next base: position 360,922 of record VXBT01011976.1, read on the forward strand.
TTCAGTCTTTTTAAGACCACACTGTATTTTGCATCTATTTATGTTGTTATTATTATTGCATTTCATTATTTTCTCTTTTTTTCTCAACAGCAAATAAACTGAAGACAGTGCTAATACTGTGCAATCCGTGTATTTGCTTCAATTTACAGTAACACAAGCCAACACGGCATACATCAATGTGCAAAACAGAAGGCACAGGATGGCATTAGCCAGCCATTCATACAGTAATAAGTCAACATCTTAAAATGTGAGAAAAGTGTGTGATCTGTATCAGATAATTTTTTAAATTTAAACTCTGAACAGTTAGATTTTGTGATGCAAAATATATGTAAAGCTACACAGTTAAGAGAGAACCTATGATCTCTTGCCTTACAAGAAGTAATAGCAGTCTACATTGTCTATAACACCTCTAAGAAATGTACCCAAGGACACCCTCTTAGCTTTCACTATTCTAGAAACAATAAACATTTACTAACAAGCAACAATAGACAAATAACACACTTTTGTTTTTACCCTTTATCATAATCCCTAAAAGCAAAACAGCTGAAAAATACTGGCTTGGTATGTTGAAACATAAAATGCTATGTCCAGCTGCAGTTCTCGCATAAGTTGTCTGGCTGCTCAAGAACTGCTGAAACAGTTCCATACAAGCAGCCAAATCTTCCAGCAGCTATCCATTTCTTAACAGCAGCTATGATCCATATCCAAATTCAGCACACAAATATTATGGGAAATTCTTGCTGAAAATACACCCACATTTCAGGAACACAATGAAAATGCCTTTCTCAAAAATCATGGCCAGGTTAAAAGTCAGTGCTTTTAAGAAAACTATTTTTGTTTCTACAATTTATTGTGGTTTTTTACAGAGGATAAACAGTAAAAAAATGGGCAGAGGGGTTGAGTAGGACTGTCCATGAATGCTTTAAAACTTATTTAGTTTGTGTATGTATAGATAGCCCGAAGTGACCAGGAACTGTACAAAGCCACCAGCTAAAACCTAAGATAAGCAGTGGGGCAAAGACAGTTGCTGGAGAGACTGGCTGAAGAAAAGCAGACTGGATGGCAGATGACTCAACACCTAGAAAACAGACAAAATTATATATGGCAGCTCGGAATAAACCATCAAAGAAAAACAGCAGGGATATGCGGCAGATAAGACAGTTAAGGAGGGGAAATTAGGAGACTACAGTTTCTGATTTCAAACTGTACCTTCAAACTGATTCCAAAACTGATTTCAAATTGCACCTTCATATTGAATATGCTCGTTGCTAGAAAGAGTAACATGCAAAGTATTTCCAATTTTTCTTTTGCCAGTGCTACTCAAAAATCCCTAAATATTTACAAGATCTCCTCGAGGACTTCCATAATGTGTGAGAATCAAAAAAAAAAACCAAACCTAAAACCAAATTAATAAGAATCAAAAGCCTAAACTAAACAATAAAGAAAACTTAACAGAGAATTTCAAAATTTGAGAAGCAAGCTGAGTTCTTCCACTTGTGTAAGAAGCCTAACATGACACTACACATGTCCAGACACAGCACAGCTTCAGAGTGAGCAAGTATGCAGTGCTCTAGTTTCACTGATTCCGAATCAACATTTATAACTTTTTAACCAACATCTGTTCATAGCAGCATTTTCCAGCTACATCTGATTGATAATCAAGGTCCTCGTTAGTAAAGGCCAGGCACATAGCTATCCATTTTCTTTTTCCATCTTGCAAACTACAACTTTGCAACCTTCTACTGGAGACAAGCAAGTCATCCAGCTGTCAGATTTCTATGTCCTCAGAATATACTAAAACCTATTTCTATGCTCAGTTCTGTCTAGCAAACTGCTTGACAGTTGCAACCTTAGTTTTGCAAAGACTCCTCTGGTTGAAGAATATAAATAATATTCTGGCTAGATTATTTGACCACGATCCTGCCCATCGGTTAACTAAACTATTGTAGAAGAGTCAGTGGGAGAGGCGGTATGTGCTTCACCCTTACACAGAGGAGTGTGTATGTGCTTGTGTGTAAGTGCATGCCTATACACAGAAAATTATTCACCTCTGAATGCTGGTCACAACTTCTGTATGCAACTACCAGATGAGGAGGAAACACCTGCACTTTCCTAATGGAAGTCACCCGAGCAAGGGTGAAAAAGTGCATTACCAGCAAGTTCTTAGTAATAAGCATTTTGCACATGAACAAGAATCATGGGAGGAGTTCAAAGCAGGAAGAAAATGCAGGCGACAGGAAAACAGTCCCCAGCAGACAACGAGGAACAAAAATGGGACTTAACACTCCAAATTCAAGTCCATGAAGCTCCACATGTTAGAACAAAAGGAGGCACCAAAAGAAGCTTTACATCTCAGTAAGAAGTAAAATGGTCTTAAATGCTGCAAGACACTATGATGCAGCTGAATACTTCCTGAGGACTCTTGCATGATCACTTGAAGTTTACACCAAAAAAGAATATCTTCACTATTATTGCCTCTTTCACTTCCAGTTCACTAAAATGTGTTGGTTATCACTGCTCACTAGAGCAGTAGAGAAGCAAAAGTGTAAAGCTCTTCAAAAGTGTCTGCCCATGTATTACATTCTCCTGCTAAACTCAGATGTCCTATATTCAGAAAGATTACGCCAGCCTTAGCTATCTTGTTACCTTTAAGTCTCACTTTGCTAGACTAAACTTTTCTTCAAAATTTTGAAGTCTATGTGACTATTCCAAACATTATAGCAGAGATTTTTCTACAACTTTCTAACAGCCAAATGGTAACACTACAATGGTAATTAAAGGTTCTGTAGATTTGTAATGGTTATCTCTTCACCACTGAAGGTGTTCCCCTCCCTTAAATTTATCATTCTTCTTTACCAATTATCCAGATTGGAAATAACTAAATATATATGTGTGTGTGCATATACATATATGTACACACATACACACGCGCAAGTGATTTGTCCACACAATTTATTGATTTGTGTAAATACCATTCAAGTGTCAAATGACTGAAGCTTAACTTAGACATTCTTCAATAAAGAAAGTACTATGAAATGCTTTTGTGAACACTTTAAACCACTTCAGACACATCTCAGCAAAACAGAGAATCTTACATTAACCTGTAGTCTTTGGGCTGACTAGAAGGCAAGTAGTTGAAGATACATGGAAGTTAACATTAGAATCTTGAACTATATATGCAATTACATCCCAATGGATGCAGGACTGGAAGGGATACAAGCAAGTTCACAGACAATACAAAACTGGGAGGGGCTGCTGACTCCCTCAAAGACAGGGAGGCCCTGCTGAGAGACCTTGACAAATTAGGAGAGATGGGCAACCACCAACTGTATGAAGTTCAACAATGGAAAGTGCCAGGTTCTGCACCTGGGATGGTGCAACCCTGGATGTACAGACTGGGGAACGAGAGGCTGGAGAGCGGTGCTGTGGAAAGTGACCTGGGGGTCCTGGTCAGTGGCAAGTTGAACAGGAGCCAGCAGTGCCCTGGCAGCCAGGAGGGCCAACCCTGTCCTGGGGGGCATCAGGCACAGCATCGCCAGCCAGGCAAGGGAGGGATTGTCCCGCTCTGTTCTGCACTGGGGCAGCCTCACCTTGAGTGCTGGGGGCAGCTTTGGGCACTGCAATGTAAGAAAGACATTAGCGAGCATCTAAAGGAGGGCAACATAGATGGTGAAGGGCCTTGAGGAGAAGCCATATGAGAAGCACCTGAGGGCATTTGCTCTGTTCAGCCCGCAGAAGAGGAGACTGAGAGAAGGCCTCATTGCAGTCTACAGCTTCATCATGAGGGGAAGAGGAGAGACATTTATCTCTTCTCTGTGGTGATCAGTGACAGGACCCAAGGGAATGGCCTTGGAAGGTCTCTCTCTGAAGTTGTATCAGGGGAGGTTTAGGTTGGATATTCAGAAAAGGTTCTTCACCCAGAGGGTGGTTGGGCACTGGAACAGCTCCCCAGGGAAGTGGTCACAGCACCAGCCCGGCAGAGTTCAAGAGGCATTTGGACACTGCTCTCAGGCACATGGTGTGACTCTTGGAGATGGTTCCGTGCAAGGCTGAGAGCTGGACTCTGATCCTTGGGGGTTGCTTCCAACTCAGCATGTTCCACAATTCTGTGAAAATCTCTCTGATACACTAAGAAGGTCCATCATTCTAGGAAACATGTCAACAACAGCTAAAGGGATTTTTTATTTCTGTACTCTGAGAGAAACAATGTTTTAAAAAAGGCTATACCTCATGTTCCCCTACATGTCAATTGAAGTTTAATGACACTAGAGACAGACATCTGTCATGCCTATACGCACAAACAAGTCTAGCACTATCAGTGAAAATTTAGGTAATCTGATGTTTTAAAATATTTTAAGCCCCAATCCTCCAAAAATGTACTATACTTGGAGTATATTCAATTACATTTTACTGAAATTATTTTAATGAAACTATTTTCACCAATAAGTACTATTCAATTATCTTAATAAAAAAGAAAACACATGTTAAAAGTTACCAGAAACTGTTTCTAGAAATTAAGAAGAAACTCACAAACAATGGGAGGAAAAAGTAAATGCAACTGGACTGAGTATAAAAAAACGGTTGGAAAAATACATATTCAAGACACCATTCTTTTCAAGTCCTGGAACAAAGTGATGTGTAGATAAGTGCCAAAAGAATATGCATACCATGACTTCACATACATCCTATTCAAAACAAATTGTGAGGTAAAACAGTAAACAAAGGCCTCACACCCAGAAAAGTCTACAATGCCAGCTAATATTAGAAATTCAAGACAAGAGCTTCTCATTTAATCTTTCAAAACAGCTTTTCTCCTCCTCATCTTCCAACACACTTGAAAATGTGTTATACTCATCTTGTATTTTTCCTAAAAGTACCACATACGGCATTTCTCAAACATGTTCAATTATCACATTCCTGGAAATTTTATGGACTCTTTCGTACCATTTCTATGTAATGTCTTCTAACATGCTACTGAGCTGTCACGCACTGACTTCGCCTGTAAAGCAGAGAAATTTTGCCTTCTAAAAGGCCACAGCTCTGGCTCCAAACCCCTCTCAGTGGAGAGGGTGCCCATGGGCATGGAGGGAAACCTGCAACCAGAGAGGATGTTACACTGCACTCCAGCAGCCCCCTGCCCAAACTGCACTGCAGATCTGCAAGGAAGGCTTTCCAGACTGTTCCTCTTCTTAAGTTTCTGAACTACAGTAATAAAGCAATACTTTATGTGAGGGTGAAAGAGTGCAACTAATGTGACACGCACACTGCATCCAAGGGCACCATTTCAATCACCTGCCTGAACAGTTACCAAGCTTGAATTAGCACTAAGCAACTGAAGTGGAAATATGTTGACAGGATCTTTGATGTTTTTTGGTTTCAGAACCCATTTCTTGCAAGCACTGATCTACAGCAGTCACCTCATTTATTTAAGGTTTTTCCACTCTTCCAGGAGTAACTGACCCTTAGTCAAGCATAAATGGATGCATGTTTCAGCTGCCTAGAAGTGGTGATGGACAGGTCATTAGTGACTACTGTATACATTAGCATCCTCAATCTACCCACTTATTTCAAAACTCCGTATTTTAAGCGGTATTACAAAAACTGTTAATGATTACCTGTAAGGTATTAAAAGTAGTCTAAAAAGAAACCCATTAAAGAAAACTGTGGTTAAAATGTGTCTTCTTTTCCAAACTCATCAGGAGAGCTAACAGAAGAAATTTCATCTCCTTAAAATCTTTGCTGCTTCTACACCAATGGAGGAGCAACCCCCCTGCAAAGTAAAATAATTTCTTTAAGCCAAATAACCACCTAAGGTAAAAAGCAATGGTTCTCCAATTATTTGCAGCCTTGCTACATTTCCTTCTCCACAGCTCACTCTCTGCTTTTAAAATTACAGATATGGCTGTCAAATTATTTACATTTTGTGACATGTTAATTTATTTAACTTCTGCACTTTTGATTCTCAACACTGTCAATCTACCACTCACAAAGAGAAATTCGTGTTATCTACATATATATGATGTTAATATAGGTGTTGTGGAGAAGATTCTCTAAAACATGCACTTAAACTCTTACAAGTGCTTCCACACTCCAGGTTAACACCCTTGTCAGACAGTAATTTTCAAGCTTTTAGGAAAACTTAGCCCAGCCCTTGTTTTCCCAATATGCAATTATGCTACTATTATTATCATTCCCTAAACACACTTGCTTCCTACAGTCTTCCTTAATGCTGACCTTGCAAATTAATGCAGTATATTCCCCAATCAATATTAGTAATTTAGTAATATATCCCAAAGTCAGTTTAACAGATTTATGTTCATCTGAAATTTTTAAGAGGTTGAACTTACAAAGTTTGATGCTATTGCTTCTGTGGTTGCCAGTAGTTGTACAATGTATTATTTAAGCTTCCAGTTAGACTAATAAAGTACTTCCAAATAAGCAATATGAGGAATTAGTCATAACTTCACTATCATGCTTTTACATATATACAAGAATAAAAAATACTTTGTGAAAAAAATCTAGAGAAATCCAGCAAAATAATATATATTCTAATATATAATATAATAATATATTATATATATATAATATATATTCTAATAAATTATAATAATGCAGTATGAAAAAAAAACTTTGAAGAATCTGCTCAAACCCAATATAAAAACCACTTAGATTTCTCAGTAAAATTAATTTTTGATATAACAAAATAAATCAAACCATAAAGCAGCACAAGCAGTGTTGGGAGTTATTTTACAGTATAAAACTTCACATATACCAGAAAATCAGAAAGTAAAAACCAGTCAACAGGAGATAAAGCTCAGTTCTAGAAGACTGACCATGCCATCAAACCTACAGTGATCTTAATTTGTACATAACTGAACAGCAACAAATACCTCTTCACTAAAACAGCAGTGTAAATCAGATTAAATTTATGGTAAGATATTGAAGAGATTTCAACAGTAGATGGCCTCCTCTTCTTCCTCCCCATCTCCCATGACAGAGAAGGTTAAAAATAGAGGCTTCCGTTTCCTTAGATTATTTAGGTTTAAACTCTTCTAGAGCACTGAAATAGCTACTTTGCCAGCTTCCTACGTTTGTGTTAGAAAAGGAGTGTTAAAAACACACACTTACAGCAACTCAGGAAACTGACTTCTGTGGTTTGCATTATTATTATCATTTGTAAATGACAAATCTCTCTAGAAGTGGTAGGTATCTCTTCCAAAGTTTTCTTCTGGATATTGCTCACCCAAAGGTCCCTTGCACCACATAGTAACATATTTTGGGAATAAGCTGTACTGGCATATTTTTCTATATTTATGCATTCCTTTGCAGTTAGTAAACACAGATATTTTCAGTGCACAGTGCTCAATTCCCCATATCCAAAAGCAGTTCCAGTACTAGGAAGGAAAGCTTAAGAGCTGCAGAAAGACACCTTCAGCTCCCTCCCTCCCTGCCCTGAGCCTTCGAGGAAGTCAGCCACAGGAAGCCCCTAACTTCCACCATGGCAGCACAGAGAGGGCCCCAGCTGTCCAGGTCCATATTTTAAGGTCAGAAACTCACTGTCATCATCTAATTCAACTCCTGCATAATACAAGCCACAAAACTTCAGCTGGTAATCCTTGCATCCAGCCCAACCTCATGAGTGACCTAGAGTGTATCTTCCATAGTGATGAGAGCAGTGTTTGTAAATACTGAAAATATGTACATAGCAGAATAAGCATCTGAATTCTTTCTCTGGAAGCACTGCATATCAACAAACAAGAACTAGCAGGAATCTAAAGTCTGCTGCAGTATGATGTAGCATCATCTGCACAGAACTATAATGCAGTGCCACCCATTCATTAGGAAGTCTGGTATGCTTCGTTAGGCATTCCTTCATTAGGCAATTTTTTTATTGCTTTTTATTCTGCTAGAGTAGAGTCGCCTTGGCTGAAGTTCTCCCTCCTGAGGGTGTGCCGCCTTCTCATCTCTTGTAAGAAGGTCAATTAAAACAGCTCTGCCAGTTGAAACAATGAAGCACAGGAAAAATGCTGTCCCGTCCCTCCCGACTGCTTCAATTCTTAAAACAGTCTCCTAGATAATCTCAGCACTGCTGACCCTGGGACCCAAATTTTCTACGTATCCTACTACCTGTAAGGAAAAGCATTCAAGTTGGGTGAAGGTATAAGGGAGTTGAAGAGGGGAATATTGTTGCGCATGCTCATCATAACTCTGTGAAGTACAGAGGCTCAGGTCTTTGCAGATTTAATCTCCACTGAACACATGCCAGCTTCTCAGGACCACTCTTAGCTACACAGCCACTGAACTCCAGTGTTCCAGGACATCTGAGAGGATTGCTCCAGCTGCAAGGAGCAGCTCCAGAAAAACAATTCCAGTACAACCCTGCTCCTTCCAGGGAAAGAGACTAGGAAGTCAGCTTCTCCTTCCAGTCTCAATGCAACCTCTGTTAGCACCTGAACATCATGGAGGAAAAGAAGGAAACAGGCACACAGGGATACAAGAGAACAAGGGAACATGGGAACCAGGTGCTGGAAGAAGAGGCAGTGGCAATCAGAAAGCAATGAGTGATCCAAGGAAGCACAGACAGAGAAGTAGGATAAGCACAAGGAGAAGGACTAACAGCAGAGCTCAAGCAGAAGGGACTGGCCAGCAGCAGTGTGAACAGGCCACAGCCTATCTGGCTGGATGGGGAAAAGAAAGTAGCCTGTACATCCGTCAGCTCTGAGACTGCACATGGCTCTGTTCTCCCCTGTGCTGTCCACTCCAACTACACCGTAAATCCCACCTGCAGTTCTGTATGAAAGCTCAATTAACAGCTTGGTACCACTGAACTGCAGAGATCCCTGCTGCCTTCCAATGTGTCCCTCTGCTGCCATAACCTGCACAATCCCATCACTCCATAGCACAGCTACTTGTAACACTCATCTGACCATACAGTGAACTAAGAGTAGGTATGCTTCAACTCACCAGAACTTCAAAAAGCAATGGAGAAAGGGGAAAGTAGCACTTTGGGGGGTTCCCATGGGTACTGAATAGAGTTTATTTTGCTATCAGATGAGCAAAGAGGCAATGTAGAAGAGGCATGAGGTGAGCAAGATCTACTATTCATAACAAACTACTAGCCTAACTTGCCATAAACTATGGTTACACTAAGCCTCACTTGGCGAGGGGGGCGGGGAGAGCGGGGAAAGAAGAACCAAAAAACCCACCCAGACAAAATCAGAACAGCCACATAAAAACAGTTTCACAACAATGACAATGCAGGCATGAATTCTGGCATTTTACAATGCTTGGTCTATGTTTGGCTATGCAATTGTAATAAACATGAAAAAAACCCACAGACTCATCACAAAAGCATCTCAGGAAGAGAGCACTGAGGCATCAGAATCCATATGAGCCTTCTAACATTTGGAGATAGAACACAGCCTATTTTAAAAGTTTCTGAGAAACTCAAGTGTACAGCAAATGAAAAACTAAAACCTCAAAAGCACCTTTGAATATCCACTGCTAGACAGTGGTATTGTAGCCCCCTGGAAGAATAACCCCCAATATGAATACTTCTTTCAGTGCTCATGGAAGGTTAAGACCTAACGACACAGGATACTGACACAGATAACATGTTTGGGAATCAACTAATTAATCCATTTAGCCATTAACATTGTTAAAAAAAAAAAAACACACAAACCCACACACCAGAGCTGTGCAGGAAATAACTAGATATTCATGCAGGAATTTAACTACTAAAGCACGTGAAATGATTGATTGACCAAGCAACCATTAAAGAAAAGTGTGCGAAGGAAACAAGCTACTGTGTTTTGAGTCATATCCTCAACTATATACTCACTAAAAACTATTTTTCTATAATAACTGCAATTAAAATATCTTCCCAGCTTCTCTTCTTTTTCTCATATAAGATCAAGTCCATCTTTAACACAGAAAGCACTCGCTCACATGCAGCCACAGAAAAGCCACAAAGACATCAGAAATGCAGATTAAATGAACTGAGGAAAAGCTGAATTAGGAAAAGAAAAGCATCTGTATTTCCATGAAGCTTGTCTGGTACTAAGTAACAAGCAGGTTGGACAGATGCCTTCAGAAGAAAAATGGGGGTTATGTCTGACATATTAAAATTCTAAGTTCTAGCAGAAGGGACATATGTTTCCCTTACGTAAAATACAGAAAAATATCTGCCCACAGAAATTATGCAAAATTTTGTCAGAGTAACTGTTCCTGCATTTCACAACCTCTTGTTACTATGAGAGGAAGCATATAAAGTTTTAGTTTCTTTAACTCCAATGCACCTATTTTCTTCCAAACTATTTATATGCAAGACCTAACCATCAGTGGGGCTCTCCCAGTCTCTGAAGTGAGGACAGTAGGCAGAACTGTCTCCTAGATTTAGGAGATCATCAGCAACGTTCTAGATAGGTAACAAACTTTTCCCAGCAATACTAGCTGTTTCCAGTTACTGAAAGATCTACTGATTCAATCTCTGAGTAGCCTGAAAGAGAAAAAAAATCCACAGTTTTCAGAAGTGTTGTAAGCCTGCTTGCTTAGCTGATGAGCAATGCTTCAGGAGATCCAGTAAAAGGAGGGCTTGAAGCAAACTGATCCACAACTGTTATTCCAGATGTATGCTAAAAATTTGTGACTCAAGTGTGTTTAAAAGAGCAGGACTTCAAAACTTACCACCAGCTTCTCAAATGCTATTAGGAAACCTGAGTGAACTGAAAGGGAAACTATGGCGCATGGGAAGGCAGAACAGCATACAAGCCTGACAGGAAAATCCCAGAAAAACATGGTAATGACTCTTACATTCCCTTCTCCACACAATTTCATGTTCTGTCATTTTCTAAAAACCTTTTACCATTATCTATTAAGCAAGAAGAAAGCCTCTCCAAGACAGCTGTGGAAAAGAAAAAGGAGTACTCCCTCTTTCCTCCCCCATCCTGTATTTATGCCACAACTGAGCAAATAATTTGAAAATATTTTCTCACCATTTCCTAGACTGCTGCTGCCAGGAAAGCCTGACTTCTGCCATCACCCTTCATCCAGCTTCCTTCTGCAGGTCTTACTTCCCCATAAGTGAACCCAGATGCTTACATACATAGCCACTCTCTGCTCTTCCCACCATGAAATCCTCAGGATTCTTATCCACAGGATTTGGCTTTCGGATTTCATACTGCCACAGCACAACAAGGAATTACTAAAGACAGAAGCTGTCAGAAGAGCAAAGGTCCATCCCTTCCCTACTCTTCATCACAATTTAAAGACCTAAATTTTTAATGTCCTCAAGTTAACTTCCTTGACAATTTCGCCCTCAAATTCTAATTAGAATACAATGAAGATATCACCAGTTAAATAAATTATCATATTGCATTAAATCTATTCCTCCCCCATGCAGTTAACAAGGTGTTTCTAACAACCATTCAGCAGCATGGTTTTTCAGCCTATCCAGTCATCTTTATTCATTTTTTACAGCAGTCTTCTGAGGCAAGGAACCTCACTGCCCAGCCAGTTAAACCCTGTTGCTGTGCTACATTTCAGTGGAAGCCTGAATTTTACAGATATGACTGGTCTGGGCCCCCTCTTACCCTCTGGCCATATATTGAGCAATGCATCTTACTCACAATGACTTAATGCTTCTAATTCCTGCAAAAATTAGTTTTATGGAGACAATTTCCCCTAACTCCTCTCAACAAAGAAGCAGTAATAAATACACCAATTTAAGACATCATTCAAGTCTCAAGTGGCATGCTGATTTGGGCAAGAATACTGATCCCACCCACTCCCCAAAAACCAACGCCCGAACTCTCTAAAGAGGGCACCATGCAAGGCAACATATCAGCTATCTAAGACATTCTGGACCATACTGCTTTCTGAAGTGGCACTACAGGGATGCTGAGGGCAGACACCAATGCACACACACACATTTCTACTGATTGAATGATTTGTATTTCTCAAAATTCCAGCAAACACATAAAAGGGGCACTTTTCTTCTTCGTAGAAAATGAGTGCTGACAGAAGCAGAGGACAGGATGACATTGCCGTTGCCATAATACAAATCCAGGATACTTAAAAGGATAACACACCATTTATTGACAACTGACCTGAAACAATTTCATAATGTAACAACTTATGCAATCAAAGAATAGCATAAAAGTAAACAAAGTTTATGGACTCTAATTGGTATTAAAAAGGAAAACTAATTACACAAATGCCATTTTTAACAGTAGCTTGTGCTAACACATGGTTTAATTTAATAGGTATTAAATATATTGCATGAATGGACAAGTTCTTCCGGCAACTTTTAGCATCCATCAAACATCAATGTTGAGAAGAAAAAAAGATCGGCAATCCAACATAAAAATAAAATGAAAAATAAAATTAATTTCTTGCTTCTCGCAAAAGTAACCATGAAAATGAACTTGCCTTGCTCTCAGTAAACAGTTCATCCTCATGTATTTTGTACAATTAAGCCCAGCACATTGTTCCATTGTTTTGAACCTACATTGCTTTGATCTTCAATTTCCAAAACAAGAGAACTACAAAAGCATTCCCAAACACACATTTTACATCAGGCATGTGCTTTCCCATGCACACACATATCAGTGGCACAAACTGCACTGTTCCCTTTACATTGCTGCCAATTGCAAGCTTTTGTAAGTGTAAATTTTGACTGTACACAATATACAGCTATCCAAACAATGACAAAAATGCTTTCTTAGTACTGTCTCCATTTTCTTTCCTGTAAGCACACAAATGCCTTCTCACAGTACGAGGAGTAGTCTAAGCCCTCTGGAGCCGCAGACAGCCTGTTCCACAAAAGGATGGCCAGCTCTCTGTGAGCACCATGGCAGAGTCACTGTGCTGCATCATGGCATGTGCTCCTCCAGCTCCTTTCAGTGCGCAGGAGTGGGAAGATTTAACTTAGCCTTCCAAGTGATTGGATCATATTAGAAATATTCCTGAAGTCATGGCTTTATTCCAAAGATCTTTGCTTAAGATAACTTTATTATATACAAGATGCTGTACTACTGCAAATCAACAGGTAAGAACATTATCAACCCACTTAACACTGGTGATACATCCTATGATAATACAGATTTTATGCATCATTTATAAATACAGCTCCAGAAGAAATTACTAGAGCCTACAGCTTACACAAAAAGAACATTAACTGATTTCTGTAAAGAAAGTAACATTACAGTAAAGGTACTGTAAATGCATATTGGAAATTATTTACCCCACACAAACACTTCTACATCTGTCTACACAGGATGTTTCCAGCAGACTCAAAGCAGCTCTGCCCTGGCTTCCATGAGTACAGCTTCCAACTACTTCAGTGTGGCACAGAGCTCCATCTAATACAACCTAGCCTACACAGGGCTTGTTAGCTCAGGTTTGGTGATGAATTAACCACAGCCACTGGCTCACAACCAGCTCAAAGCATGAGCCAAATTTGCAACATAGCATTTAGACACAACTGACAGCGTCTCATAATGAAATTGCTTACTCACCTTATTCACCTCACTTACTTCATCTAGTGGAATAAACTACTCACCCATATTGCTACACAAAAAGCATTCATATGGAAGATCGAAGGCCCTGTTTACTCACACCTTAACTTACTGAGCTTTTCCAGGTAGAAAAATCTGTGCTTAGCCAAGGTCAAAACCAAAGCCAACAATTTTTGCTGACAGTGAAACCAATGGCACCCACTGCCCTTGACAGTATTTCACACAATGCATCTCTGATACTTACAAACAGAAAAATGACTGCTAACAGCTCCAGGAGGTACATTAACAGCAGGAATGATAAACCTTCAGCAGGACTCTCGCTCTCTACTCAAGATTACACTTTTTGTTCATGAATATAGGAAACCAAACCTAAAAGCACTGCCAACTCAGCCTAACAGCTACACTGGAAACTTTAACCTAATGCTTTGTTTCATTTGTGGATGAATAGTGCATCCACTGCACACACATTACAGAATGATTAAAGTCCAAGTCTGTACCACAAAATCTGGCACACTAACCTCAAAACGTATTTCTACCATTTAATAGGTAAAAGCACTGCTGAGCTTTTAGGAATTGGCTCATTTTTCAAACAAAACTGGCTACTAGAAATTAGCAGACAACAGGGTCATTAAAAAAAAAGAAATCAAGGGCTCATAGTCCCATCTCCTATAAAAATATGGATATGTGATTTTTATTAATAACACAATTAATACACTTAAGTCTATTTGGTTTTTTTTCTATTGATGATTTTTCTAATTTTAGGGAAACACCCTAAATAATTTAAATACCTATGAAAGTTTATGAAAGTAGGATGCCTAATGGAAAGTGAGAAACACAAGTTTACACCTAATCAGGTATCAGAAGATCTGCTCAGGAGCCAGCGAATGCAAATGGCCCAAAAGTAAGGCAAAAAGCACCCAGCAGAACTTTCACCTTCCCAGACACCAAAGTCAATCAGCCATAAGACTCAAACCCACAGGAAACCAGGCTTCACCAGTTCCGGTACTCACGGAAATACCTGATTTCTATAAATGGTAACATTTTCCATAGAACATCTACTGAGAGCTTCTTCAGCACATCAAACTCTGTACCCTGCAAGGCATCTCCTTGCCCTACCCTAGACAAGCTACCCAAATATTTTTCCTTCCAAATGTTATTTTCTTTAAAAATACATTAAATATTTCCTTTAAAAATCCACAGCTAGTCCTATTTATGTGACTATTTACTGGGTGGAACAAAGTTAGATGCTAAGCTGGAAATACCATAACAGCTGAGTATTTTAACTGGCAACACCCTTGCAATGACATGCCTGTGTGTCATATCAGCTAGAGACTCCACAACCTTACAAAGCTGACATCTCCCATCTCGAAAGAGTGATTTAGCAGATTTACCAGAATTTCACATAGGCATGGTCACAATCTTGCATTAAAAATACCCCAGGGCATTGCAAAAAGTGTATATTAATGAGATGGACACTTGTCACTAATGACTTCAGTACCCGACTCAGGCAGGTCAATATGCCATTCCTCCAAAACTGAATAAAACCTTTGTGCCACACCATAACATGATTTATGATACAGTATTTTTTCTGTAAAATAAAAGCCCAAAGTCAAGGTCACATATTGCTTTTAACACTGAAATTTTATCTCTTCATAGATAAAAATCAATAGCCTTATTACCTGTACTGTTCTATCATTATAGGTGTACACTATTTACACAGATTAGCAGTGTTATACAAGGAACCTGCTCTAAATAAACATAAATTGTATAATAAGGATGCTACAATTCATTGTACATCTAACACTGCTCGGCTTGGGAGATTTTTTCCCCCAAAATCTGAAAGCAAATATATGGCAGTACATACAAAGACTATACTAAACCTTCCTTATCACAGGCACCCAATGTATTTCCCAAAATTTGCTCCTTAGTATTTTAAAACTTCAACTTTGCTGAAGCTTATTTTGATGCATTTTAAAAACGTGACAAAGCAGGGGAGAGGGGAGATCTGAGCTATGGCTGGATTCAGTAATCCAGTAGATATCAGAGTCTTGACTAAATATACTTCTCCTGATTAAAAGCGACCCACCCATGAGAATCAAAGAGACAGAAATTTGGAGACCTGCCAGTTCATACAATAACTATGTTTATTTGACTTAATAAATATTTAAGAAACATGACTTGTGGTATTTGATACAACTGAGACCATGGTTAAAAGGCCTCTCTCCATGACAAAAGCAAATACAGCCTATCCTCTTTATTTGTCCAACTCCTTTTCGACATTCAAGGCTAATCTAGTTTTAGGTCAGGAAAGACTGCGGTCTATCATTTTAAACAAACCATTGTAGTAAAACGTGAACAGGAAATTCCTAACTACACTGTTCAAAGAACAATGATTAGAAAAACAACGCAAGCTCACAAAGCACAAGAAGGGCAGTTGGGGTGGAAAATAAAAAAAAAGCATCATACACATACAGTCACCTTGCTCGTTTTACTTTTCCCCTGCCAGCCCCTACTCCCCACCTCATTCTCCTCACAAGGGCCAGGGGTCCTTCAGACCTTGCCAAGGGAGAAACCTTTGGATCCAAAGGGGGAAAAGTGCAGTATATACAGCTCTGTCTGATACCTTGGAAATATCCGGCCTGCGGGAGTTAGTGCAGGCATGCCATTCATTCCACAACATATAAATGCCCTCTTTAGAGCCTCATCCAAGCAGCAGTTTCGTTTGGATTTTGAGGCACAGGTCTGCCTTGTTTTTCAATAAGCTGCAAGCTATTTTTTGCCACGAAAAAAAACCCCAACATTTTAAAAGTGTGCCTGCCTAGCACACACAGAGTATATAAAATGAGTAAAACGCAGACTCAAGGAAAATCTCCGGTATTAGAACTCTATTCATAGCACAGATTTCCATCTTCTAAAAGAAACAGAACCCCAAACACTTAAACCCCCAAAAGCACAACAAGATTCATGTATTTTAAATTCTACCAAGTGTAGTATCTTAAAACATTCAAAAATTCTTTAACCAAACTGCTCTCACGACTATTTTGAAATCATTCTTGTAAAAATTTGGACAATTGACCATCTTCACTAATAGGGAGCAAAAAAATGCATTCCAAATTTGACTAATTCACTTTCAACATCATGTACTAACATTACATTAAGAGCCTATTAGTCTGTATAACATCTGGGTTTTTTCTTTACAGAAAACCAAGAAATATCTGGATACAGGTATTAGTGTTAAAATCTTCATCCACTTCGAAAAATAAGCTTTTGAGCACATATATAAAAAGGTGAAAGACAGAAAAAATGAACACAGGATCTCAAAAGACTTGGATTTTAAAGAACCGTATTCAGGGACTGGAGGGTGGGGAAAAAATTTCCACAGTCAGCACACTACCCGGAGTTTTGGGGTGTTCCAAATAGAACCCAAGTTTTGGACACAAGGTAATTTGTATTTTAAAGAGAACAGAAAAGTCTTTTATAAATGTTCCATAGATTTTAAATGTAAGGAAAATAAACTTACAGCTATGATTAAAGTAAAAAATGAACAAGATTTTCTTTACCAAGTCACTTCAGAAAGAATAAAACAAATATCTTAAGAACCATGTGGGCAAACAGGCATATATGCAAAATTTCAAAAACTCCAGATGTTCACATACCAAACATAATTACCCCAAAGGAGATATTCCAGAAATTTATTACAGTAAGTTTTAATGATAAAATGAGGCAGCTGTATTTTAAAACAACACAACTTTTTAAAGATTCTGAACCCATTACATGTTAGAAGAAAAAAAAATTACCAGTGTTCCCTTTCAGATACTATTTCCAAAAGAAACAGGTAATGGCCTGAAATCTTTGTACACGTCAGAAAACAGAAAAAAAGAGAATCTTTAACTCAAGGGTCCAAATTGAGTCCATCAATAGTAATGAAAGTGCTTTATCACCTTAGGGCTGTTTGGCAGATATTATGAGACAGAACAGAGGACACGTCTCACTCCTAACAGGCAGACGTCCAGAGAAAAAGATCAGCTACATCATCACTGTAACCTAACAGAAGCCCTGAACAGGCATGGACAGATCTACAAGATTACTCCCAGAAATAATTTCCCTAACACAATAATACAAGAGAGTTCACTCTACTTACAAGTACTGGTATTTCACTGGGAGAAATTTGCACAAATTAACTACTTTCCACAATCACTGGAGCTTTATTTAGCCTATTTCCTGAATATTGTGACAAATTTTATGAACACTGGTTTGAAAAAAAATACACATGTATCTTCATTCATGTGAATCACCTGCTGTTTTGTCTTTTACTAAGTCATAAAGAACACCCTATAACCCGGCTTAGCACGAAAACAGGTTTACATCTAAGCTCTATGAAATGTTCAAGGTTTTTTTAATATTTACTTCTGAGAAAACTTAAGATTTTTTTCTAAGCACACGACACACTCCAAGAAGACAAAAAGTTGGGATATCAAAACCTGTGCCAAAATTTCCAGAAGCTATTTCTGAAAATTAAAAATTAAGGTAGTTGATAATTTCCTAAAAGGCCTTGAATCCCTAAGAACAGATTCAGTGCAAAGAGTAAGGAGGTTTTGAGTGACATTTACAGCCAAGGACAGGAAACACTGCTATGACTTTTCTTTAAAAACTGAAACCAACAAATAAACCAGCATGAAACTAATCATGGCTCAGCAAATCTTCCACAGACATCTTCCCCACAAACATTTCTCAACTCCAACCTTCCAGATGTAAAATCAGAATAATGTTGACTAACAGAAGCACCGAGATTATAGCCATAAACAAATACTGTAGATTATAAACTGCCTGAAATTTCAGATGATTAAATGACATGGTACAGACCATTCACATACATTTGTGTTTGCATATTTACTCATGGACTAAAAAGGCTCTTTGCTCTAAAAGCCTTCGATCATGTCCAATTGAAGAAATTTGTAAGACTTCAGCAAAACTTCATGTAAGTGTATACAGAAATCTACTAAGGAAGACAACCAGGAATTTACAAAGTAGCTTATTTTACAGTAAGAAAATAATTCCTGGAACTGGAAATACAATATCTTCATCGCACCATCAATCCGTCAGAATCCAAGAGTCAGCCTGATCATGAACCTCTTGACATTTTACTCCAAAAATAGGCTAAATGGAAAGATTTTGTTTAAACAAAAAATAAAGCATTTATTTCACAACTTCTTGGGGAAAAAATTGTAGCTATACCCTATTAAAAAACAAAACAAAAAAAACCACCCAACCAATCCATACAGAACACACAAAAGAATACCAGCCTACCACTTTAATTCTGCTTAAGACAAGTATGCAGGGTTCAGCACCTAATTTTTTTCCCCTCAACAACATCATCATCTTCCTGAATAGAAAACATTAAGTAACACACTTCAAGAACAGTAATCATACTTCACGCTGCAGATCAGTTCCAAGGAACTTAGCTGAAATTAGCCATTCACTAAGATCAAAGAAAACACTCCTTAAATTCAGTGCATTACACAGTGTTCTAAGAAATCAAGAAGTTGTTTAGCTGAATCAGTACATGAGACTCAACATGCAAAGAATTATTAAATACAAACAACACAAAAGAAAGGATATGGACAAGCTCCAGAATCTCTCCTTCTGTCTCTCTACACACTCCCCTTGACTAAGGCAAAAGGCTTAAGAAATCTCTTATTTCTTGAAGTCCTGTATACATTGTAGCTACCTTTTAGCAATGCAGATAACTGAAGAGTTGCTTCATTCTGCAATCCTTGCTATAAGCAAGGACATTAAAATACTGGACCAAGAATGCATTAAGCTGCATTTCCAAGGGTTGAGAACTGTGCGAAATCAAAAAAGTTTTCACAACATATATTCCTCTTTATGACATGGCATTTACTGCCAAAGTTCCCCTACAGCCAACACAAAATGATGACTAGGCAGTCCAGATACAAAATACAGCTGATCCAAAAATACCTGACCATTTGTAATTAAAATGCTTTTGCTTTCCTTCTGGGGAAAATGATTTTTTAAAAACCTTTGTGAAATATGGAGATTTAGTTAAAACTATATCTTCTGCCATACAGACAAGACAGAGGCATCAAAATCAAACTGCAATTAAGAAATAGGCTAGAATGGATTTTCAAAGTACTTTTAATAGCAAAATTCAGCCTCCGAAGCATTATCAAATGAAGAACCTGGAAGCTCACAGGTGTAAGTCTATTGAGGCAAGGACTGTATTTGATTGCTAGAGAGGAATCTCAAAGAAAAGCGAGAAACAAGTCCATCATTTCAGAGTACAGCATTTTTAACCATCTTTCGGCACGCTGGTACTAGTGAACATTTTTCTAAACAAATAATTCTATAATTTAATTGTCCCAACTGAGCAGCTACATTAAGCACAAAAGCAGTATTCAAACGCCCGTGCAGTGTCTTGAGCACATGGTGCTTGTTTATCACAAATCTCAGTACACCCATAACCACAAGAGCACCACTAGGCTTTCCCTTGAATAAACTATGAGCTGGCAGAAAAGCAAAAATAAGACAACTCAGAGATAAAAATAAGCAAAAATAAGACAACCAACAGAGAGTAGTGTACACTTTTTTCAAATGTTGCCAATCAGTACACTGCATACAGATGAAAACAAGCATATACAAATATGAATATACATGGTTTTTAACCACATTTTGACAAATTACCTATTGCAGTTCCATCTACAACCATTTCCAATTTTTTTTTAACTATATGAAGTAGACGTCAGTTATGCTATCTCTAACAGGTGATCATCAGGTTAATTTGTGTTAATCATCAATTATAGTGTTAAAGGTTATTTAGACACTACTAAAACAGACCTTTGGTCCAACAGGCATGATGGTCATTAAATCAATTTTTTCTTGGGTTTTGTGGTTAACTTATTCTGAAGTTTGTGGTTCAAGGATTTTTTCCTATGTGCCTTATCATATCTTTAATACTGTGATTCTTAGTCTTACCAAAAGATGTAATCTGGGGGAAGCAAAAGACACGCAAATCTGTGAAGCTTGTTAACAGGGCTCTACTATAGATAAGTTTCTAGGTTTATTTATTGCCTACAAGTCATTTTTTCTTATGTTTAAACAGTTATTTCAAAACACTTGCACTTCTTTCTCCATCTCCTAATCGGCCCTACACTGCCCAAAATAAAAAAGGTAGTGTACTTTTTATTCTGTAATTCTCTTTTAAGCACTCATAGAATTGCTGTTCAAGTCAAGTAACTTTGGACTGTATCCACCCTTGAGAAGTGGGTCACAATTTGTTTATGCTATAGAATTAGATAATTATGCAGTACTTCAGCTGCCTTCCCAAACATGGATAGGCCACTCTTTCTAAGAAAATGTTGTGCATTAAGGCTTTTTAAAAGTCTTATTTTTAGCTGTTTAAACTGCAATCCAACATTAAATAAATCAATTTCGAAATATTATGCATTTTCAGCTTTGATACCAAACTTTGCATTTTGCCATAAAGAATCCTAATCACTCTGTGTGCGAAAGAGCTTCAGCGTAAGTACAATATAAGTCAAAATAGTTTCAACAAGATTCTCCATAGATATTTCATCTTGAAAATAACTCTTTCAGAACGCTATGAAAGATAGCCTTTGATTCTCTGTTGCTGGTTCAAGGGTGTTGATATCACTGTACTTTATTTTTGTCCTACTGCCAATTAAATATACTCAAATAGAAAAGTCTTTGAAAACAAAAATAAAAAACGTAGTTGCTTTAGGTTTTGATATTTACTAACTCAGCCCTTGATGGCAATCAGCTCCTTCAGCCAAAGAGTAAACAGGACAGCACAGAACTGCCTCCATCCTGCAAACCACGGGGAGACCACCAAGCTCATCACTGGACGCAAAAGCCTTTCCTACTCCAGCCAACACCCACAGAAAAGTAGGGAAACAAACTGAGAAACATTCCAGCTTATTTGATCATGCAACATATACCTAGAGCAAGCCTCGCCAGGAGTGTAGCAGGCGAGTGTGGCTGACTCGAAGGATTCAATCAGCTATTAAAAGTCACAGGTCACATCTTGCTAAGCTTTTAGCACACTCTCTTTGTATGAAGTCCAAATTAATTTTCCTATCTGGGACAGAATCAAGAAATGATCAAGACCCTGTGGCATGGCAGAACAAAACCTATACCCCCATTCCTTGTTAATAATGACTAGTTAAGAACTGAAGGATTTATTCTCACAAAATAGGCTAGATTGGTATCTACGAAAAAGAACATGTCATCGGAGTCCCTGCTCATCTCCATAAGCAGAGACAAAAATCTTGTTCATCTAATCCAAGTATTACAACCTCTTCCTCTATGACCTGGCAATTTCCACCTGTACACATTCACCTCCCTTAAAAAACTCCCCAGATGCACTGGAATAATCTTTTGATGAGTTCTCGCTCCAAACACTGGATACAAAAACACCTTTTAAGTCACCCAAATAGCTGCTCTGTGGTTTTTGTTATTACCTTGACATGCCTTTTCAAGCTCCATCCCTTCCTCAGTCACACCCTACACTTCTACACCCAACTGAGATCTTCCGTGGTGGTGCTCCACTGTTAAGATCCCTCCCACATCTACCTGATGTTATACTCACATCCCTCACACACACCTCCCAAACATGCTTCTGGTCCAATTCCCTCACACACCAACTTTGCTCCCTGTCAGCAATGGCAAGACTCACCACTGACTTCAGTGCTTCCAAGCTGGTGATGATACCACAAGCTCAGTCCCCAAATCAGTTCTGCTACTTGCCGCTCTCTCACCTCCTAACAGCCACTTCAGTGCTGCTACTCGACTAAAAAACTGACTCTGACACCTGTTTTTCTTCTGTTGGCCTTTAAACAACCATCTTATGTCTGAAAACTGATTCCCTCCTTTTAAAACATAACTCGAAGCTTATTTAGAGATGTATTGTTTTACTATGGGAGTATTTTAAAAATCAGTAGTCAAGGCTGCCATTCACAAAGAGGATTTACTCAAAGAAGGTTTTAAACTGACTCATCACTTTTGCCTAATCCAATTCCTTATTGAATCAGGCTTAATTGACATAAACCACTTAAATACCCATCTGCCCCAAAGGTTAAGTCAGCTTAGGGAACTCAACCAGCTGAACACTACCCTTCCTGAAAAAAGGAGACATGAAATACTGCATGGGGTTGGGGGTTTTTCTCATTTTTCTTACTGCAAGGTCAGATAAGCAAGGGTACCAGTGCAAGAGAGGGGTGAGACCATGTGGTTTGGCAGGGAGGACATTACTGGTTTTGGCAGCAGCGAATTATTAGCTCAAGAGCACTGTATTGCCAAACCTTGCTGAGCGTGCTCCCTGCCCTGCCACAGCAGGCAATGAGGTAGGAAAAATACCTAGAGCATGTTTTTTTTAGCTTGCTTCTTTCAATCAGAAACAAGTTGAAGATTACTTAAAAGCTGCAACACTGTCTTTGCTGGTGAATGTGAACTATCACATCTGCAGCAGATAAGATATTCAGGAAGTTCTATTTTTAACTGTAGGCAGAAAAGTATTAGTTTTACTTTTTTCAACAATATATCAACGAAACACTTCTGTTTGGCCTCACATACAACTTTACAAAGCTCTACTTTCCAACAAACAACATAAAATTATAAACCAACATTACATTTAACAGGCACGTCTGTGAAGCTTGTTAACAGGCCTCTACTATAGATAAGTTTCGAGGTTTTTTTATTGCCTACAAGTCATTTGTTCTTATGTTTACACAGCGTTGTCACTATATTTATATTTGCTAAAAACATGAAGTTGTTATCTCTCAAACTAATCACTAGAATCCAAGCCTAAATAGGATTTTTTCTCCAGATAATACAGCTTAAATCCCAGCCTTAGCCTTCTGACATTTCAAATCTTACATTCTCACATGTGCAGATCCTGAAAAGCAGATTTCCCTTCCCATACCTTTTAGAAGATATGCTAGTGCAAACACCCAATTTTCTTTTCACAGTGCCTGATGCTGTTTAATTACAATAAATACAACCACTATGTCTATACCAACTCAGATACACACTAATTTATACATACATGAAAACAGCGAAGTACCTTCTCTGACAGTTTCAGGCACAGACAAGTTCCAACAGATCAGGGTTTCTCAGTTTGCAAGACCCAGCGCAGATGTGAGTCAATACCATCTCACAGAACCCTTCAAGAAACAGCCCTCATAACACGTGCCATCACACTGCTGTAACACACTCAAGTCACAACTGCTAATTTAGTCCTTTCTAGCATGCACACAAATACAATAAGGCAGGTGTCTACATTACATACCTAATTGCTGAAAATACTTCCATTAAGAGGTAAAAACTACACACACACAAAAAAATCCCTTCACCTTTAACAAAATGTTAAGAAGCTTAACAGCGGTGGCTTTTTTGTTAATGAGGTTTCTGTGGCTCAATAGATGTTTTGATGCTTTAGCACACATGCATTAGGTCTTGAAATTTTATGCTGCCTAAGCCAGATTTTCAAAGGATATGTATCTTAACTAGTAAAAACCAATTAAATAAACCATAAATCACTATTATTGTACCATAAGGAAAACCTTTCATCTTAGGAAGAATCAGTGGATGCCTTCCACATCTACTTTTCAAGACACTGAAAAACTACTAAAAACATTTATAATACTCAATGACTGGAGATGTAGCACTCATTTATAACAATGCTGAATTTCAAGAAAACATGAATGCTCACTTTATACAGGCACTGCTTTTCTCCCAGCAATATTAAGGTTACTTTTCTAAAGCATTTAAATCAGAGAGGCGAGATCAAGGGAGGAAAGGGGGAAAAGCAGTAACTTAGAAGTATTTACTGTGAATCAGCTGGTTAACATTGTAACATGTTAACACCTAATCAGAATCTACCAATCAAACAAAAGACTCAGCTTGGAAGATCATACCTAATACCAAGTAACATTAACTCTAGGACACTTGTGTCTTCATTCACTTTTAACCATAAACATTTTCATGGGATTCACGCACAATATGAAGTTAAATATCTGTCTGAAGACCTACGGGACAGGATGAAAAAAAATATGACTGTATCTCCCTTATGAAAGGCAGAGAAGTAGAGATCTATCATGGCATATATACACATGAAGCTTTCAAAACAAATGTCAGCTACAGCATGCCCTTCAAAGTACTACTGAATTATTCTGAGCAAGAACTAAAGTACAAATAGGTGGAGATTGCCCAGAGAGGCTGAGGGCACTGCAGCCCTTTCTCAACACCATTTGCTGCAGCATGTATTCCCAGTCACATGCCAGGGGAGCAGTCACACAGCTGCATAGCTTTCCCATCCACACTGTGGCTGCATCCAGGCTTGACATTTGCACAGAAAATTCAAAACATCGGGATCTTAAGTACTGTTTTATATGCAATGCTTTTTATATAAATTCTATCAACTCCACTGTATTGCCAACCTGAGGTAATCAAACAGTGCAACTGCAGTAACCTAGATGCCTGAGGTAATGCGGATAAATAGGATTTCTTCCTGGGTGCATCACAAGAAAACCAAATAGAGCAGCTCTCCACTTTCTAATGAAAGGATGGCTGCTCAGCCAATCCTTATGAGATATACTTAGCTATATGTATTTTATATACAGGTCAAATGATACATCATGCAATGGAGGCCGTAAAAATTGATGGTCGTAAACAACGAGACTTCAAATGATAGCTGACTTAAATTGGGCAAAAAATTAGGTAATTTCATCTAGAGATTAAAGGAGTGGAAAAACTACTCTGATATCTAATATCTACCACTATTAAAAAGATACCATATTTCTGGTTTCAACTTCTGACAATCAGATGCTATTACAAATCTACCAAAGAAAAGAGTTCTGAAGTCTCTGGTATCATCTCGTTCTATGAACAGTACTCAAATCACTTCTTAAACACCCCTTCAACTGAATAAATTCAACTCTTTTCCTCTCATGGGAGAGCATATTTTCCAGATCCATACTCATTCAACAATTCTTTTTTTCCTTTGCAAGCTTCTTCATCTCTTGCAAGCTTGGTAATAACAGCCTAGAAAGTCAATTTATAAAATCACAATGAAATTAGTATTTCAACAGTTCTGCTCCGCTTTAAACATATGTGTATCATCACTTCCACAAATACATTTCTGTACCTTATAGGCTTCGTTTTATGTTTTATATTAATAACCTGCATGATAGTCAAATACAGCACATGATTTAAATTTGTCCCGTCACTGAAGTATTTTTAGAGGGAAGACTGAAGTAATGATCAACAATCACTGTTTTCTTCCCATTCCACAAAAGGCATTAGCTCAAACCAAAACTATGAGTCGACAGAGTTTAACATCAAAATACAACAAACAGGAAGTAGACAAGAAAAGTCTGAAAACATACAAACTTGAAGAAAACATTCAAAAATGGCAGTGGTACTAACTATGCTGTCGCCTTCATCTTTCTGATGTTTCGGAATACCATTATTAAATGAATTCATTATTGAATTCTAATAGTGAATGTCACTAATTCCAACTCTCAGTGTAGGGGTTAAAGGCAGACTCAAAAAAAGGCTATTTTTGAAAAAAATTTAATGCTTCTTATGATTGTCTTTGGATTGCTGAATACTGCCAACTGTATAGATAAATTCCAATACTCTAGGAAATATTCTCTTGCTTTGACAAAGAGGCCACTGACCTTCTAACTTTACCACATGCTGGCATGTCAAAAGATCCTTTGCCTCACTAAAGGCCCATGTTCCAATTTGGGCAAAAAACTTCAGAAGCAATTCTCATCACTTCACAGCTCTCTCATCTGCCCTCAGATGTATCAAATCCTCTACATGTATCAAATAAGGCAAAAAAAATACATGAGAAAATTATTTGTCACCAAAAATGCTCTTTTTATACAAAACAAGCAATAGTTAAGTGACTTTAAGTCTGGAACTTTCTAGATTTGAGTATCTGACATGAATACGCATTTTATTTAGGCTTCTTACTTACAATTTCTTATTCCTTTATAAAGCCAGTCTGGGGAAAGAGAAATCACATTATGCAGCATCACACCAGCATGTGTTTGAACACCTCGCTGTGCCACTTGCCATAACAGAGGAAACAACACTAGTAGCGGACTTTGTCTCACCCAACAGAAGTCAATTAATTGGGTAATACAGATACTTGCTAAAATCAAATAAATTATGAGAATAAGGAGTCCTGAAATAATTCAGCAAAAAGCAGTCAGCACTTCTGCACTTCCTGCCCAGTACTTAAACATTTCTACTCTGCAATCCTAACAACAGATACCTGCTCCTAGTGACTTTGCCAAGCTGACTCCTTGTTTTAAGCCCATTAGCCTTTGCTGCTTATTTCCAGT
The DNA here is from genome assembly GCA_013400235.1 of Oriolus oriolus. NCBI lineage: Eukaryota > Metazoa > Chordata > Aves > Passeriformes > Corvidae > Oriolus > Oriolus oriolus. The sequence continues at coordinate 387,830 of VXBT01011976.1, forward strand.
CTCTACAATTCTGACTTTTCAGTAATCTCCTTGTCCAGCACATCTTACATTTCTTGACCCCCATACTCACATCTCACACCTAGCTCTTATATTCCATCTTCCAACCATCTTCCCTTCTTCACCTAGACTTTGCATGCTGCCCCTCGTGGTATTTTCTCACCCTGAAGATTCCTCATCCAAACCCAGTGTTCCTTCTTTTCCCTCAGGGTTCCCTGTACAGCCAAGAAAAGAGCTGACACCCTCACACCCTGAGCCCTCACCAGACCAGTCTCTCTTACCTGTTTTTCCCTGCTCTACCAGTTTTCAGTCTAGTTCCCCTGCTTTTTTCTTCCCAGACTTCAGGTGCCATCCACCTTCTCCCTACTCCTAGCTCCTCATTGCTTTGCTTTCAAAACCTACCAAATTCCCCCCCTTCTCTGTCAAATTCCAGGGCCAACCGCATTTGATCCCATACTCCCTGTTCCAGCCCACCTCTTCTACAAGGCCAGGGTTTTTCTCCTGTGCTCACATTATTCGCTATCAGGCCTCAGAATTAAGATGCTAATGATGACACAGGACAGAAAAGCTCCCCAGTACCACCAGTCTAAGTTGCAGGAAGTTGCACACAGCTGCTAAAACCTAGCAGGTCTTTACCAAGCCCACACTGATTTTTTTTAATTCCTCCCCAACTGCTCCAAATGGATGATTTCTCCATGCAAAAACACTCCTACACCTTATAAGTTTAAAATCCTCACTCCAAACCAATATGATTCAAACATTTAAACCACCAAGACAAGTCACATTAAGAAGCTGAAAGACTCCCTCTTCCCTAGAGTTATTCCAAAAAACCAACACTGTATTTTAGTTGAAGTTTCCACATACAGCAAATCTAGCAAGACTCATCGAGCTTGGAAAGCTTTTGCCAAACTCCAAGAGGTTTTTGTCTAGGCTCTGATCACTTGAAAACAGCCTTGTAACAAACGGCAACAGTAATAAGATCTCTGGTGCCACAAGGATCATCAATATCAACCACAAACATAGTCAGTCTTTCATAAATTCATTTACAATCCTGTTACTGAACAGAATCTCAATGGAGCAAGTACTGTGCAAACACAAGATAAAAAGGCAATTCCCTGCCTTGAAGAATTTACAATCTATTAAGATAAAAGACGACTACTACCACAAGATGAAAACATGCACTGAATGGCTCCCTTCTGAGATCCACAGGATCTGCTAGACAACCATCCGCAATCTATTCATTAAACACAACCTACATGGAGCAGCACAACATCCTCCTGAGCCTAACCACTGATTTGATACTAAAGATAACATCCTTCCCAAAACTGCTCATTTTATCACTCTTGTACCTTTTTTCTCACCACAGAAAATCATAAGCTATCCCCTTCTGAGTTCTTTTTCCTTTCCCTTCCCTTTGCCTCCCTTACCCTCTTCATTTTCTCTTTCCCAAACTCCAAAATCCTTTATAGAGCACTTCTGCAATTAGCGTTTCTTTGCCTTTTTGGCTTCAATGGGAAAAACACTGGGGGAGGGGAGCGAAATTTGTTTTGTTTTGTGGTGGGATTTTTAATTGAATAATTATTTCAAATCAAATTCACTAACCAAACCATACAAAAGGCTCAGAAATCTCAGGGGGGATCCTGAAAAGAAAAAAAACAAACTACTGAGTGCCAGCTAAATAGAAAGAGGAGCCTGTGGGGATGCTTAGAGACTACTACCCATAGGAGAGCTTGGAGGTGCTGATTCTCAGAGCCCTTGATCAACTGCAGCATGGCCTGAGGTCTCATAGCTTTGTCCAGTTCCTCTTGGGTAGAAATAAAACCACCCAAACACAGAAATGCAGAGCTGATCTCTGTCACTCTATGCCTAACTCGTAATCCTGAGGTACATATGCCACAAGTAGGTTATTCTGCCCTCTGCTTAAACCACTTTTTGCAAAAATACAGCTTCAATACCACTTCACTGCTGCTCTTACCTTTCTTTCCCAAACTTTCTCAGAAAACAACTACCCTGATCCTTTCCTACTTTGCTGCTGCCCAGGGGAATCTGAATAGCTACAATGAAACCCAAAAAGATTGGTCACTTTCCGCCATGCAAAACCCAGACATCTCACTAAAATAACAACAGTGGTCTATTCTCAACCAGAGATTAACTCTGCAGTCATAGAACAAGCTCCTGCTACTTGAATTCTGTACAAACTACTGACAACATGTTCATGAAAACATCATCTCTTTTCCATCTGCCCCAATGTAAATGTCTCAATCTCTGCTCTATAGCCTGTTCTTACCCAATGTGAAAAACAGATCTAAGTTTAAACCTTGGAGTGAAATATTTAGACAAAATTTCAAGCAATGTGTGGCATTTCAATTATTTCTTCCAAACATGGAGCCATAATTTTAGCAATACTATGTAAGTTGAAGAGTAATTCAATTTTAACACTGTAGTAAATGGCTAAATCTTTTCTGTTACTGTCTGTATGGAAGATATTGCAGAAGACAAAATCGCATGCTCTCTGAAATTTAATGGAAAGGATGAGACGCAGAGAAGCAACAGACATCGGTTACCTTTACAACACGGTATTAAAAGTAACCTAACAACGTGTACATGCATTTTAACGCAGAAAAAATGTGCAAAAGCATATTAACAAATATTTAACATCTCAGCAAAAAAATATGTGTATGCATAAGTACGTCCAAATTATGAGACAAAACATCTTGATCCAGTAGGTAAATATTTAGGCCATTTAAACAATTATGCATTGTCGTGCAAAACGACAGGAATCTCTCAAATTACTACAGTCTTTAACCCAGACTGTGCTTAAATGTTTCTGTGGCCTGCTTAACATTCCTGGCATACTTCTGGCAAGGTAGCTCTGGCTGAGGTTCAAACTGTCCTTGTCCAACTTTCACTTACTATAAAAACATTGTTTAATACAGAAAAGCATACACAGAGACATATGTTTCTTATTTCGCAGACACCTAAAATACTGACACTTGTGTTCAGTAACTCCGCGTGGAAATTTTTAGGCGACCGCTTTGAAGCGAGGTCGTCTTTTACTGGGCAGCACCCGCAACAGAGCCCACGCTTCCACCAGATTTCAGCCACGACGCTTAAATATTGCTTATAACGCAATTCTGCCAAAAGCCGTAAGACCTGCCCGTATTTTTTCACTCTAAGTGAGAAGAAAAGGCCTAACTCGGTCTCCCCACGCACCGCCGGGCCGTGCAGACGCTGCTGGGACACCACGCAGCTGCAAAATTTTGCTGCTAATTTGCAGCAGACCGCGTATTTGTCAAATTAAGTGCAGGAATTTCCCGGTTTGCTTACCTCCACGCAGCGTTATCTTTTATGAGGAGGTAATCTACCAAATTACTCCAGCATGCCTCCAGCCTGCTGCTGCCAATTAGTTCAGCCCGGCTAATAAATCAGGATGGCCAAGCCGCTCAGTTACCGCGGGGCTGGTCCGGTGCGCGAGGAGTATAAACACAGGCGGTGTCACCGCTCCTGCCTCCCCATCTTCCCCCGCACTGAGACAACGCTTAGTCCGAGCACCCACCGTGGGGGGAAGCCTCAATTCTTTTTTTCTGGATCAGAGTTAACATTTAACACTGCCGACAAAGGCCTCAGCAGCAGGGGTAGGGGCTCTGCCCCCACGATGGGCCGCGGAGGGCCGGTGTGACAGAGCCCCCACCCCAGGCCGCCGACCCGGAGCCTCGGAGTGCCCCGCCGGCAGCGGCCCCGCCGCCCACACCCTCCCGGCGGCCGCGGACGAGGGAAGGAAAATGTCGCCGACGGGCCCAGCCCCGGGTGAACCGGGCTCGGGCCCTCTTTCCCCCCGGATCTCACTCGTACCTGTCCCGGGGGTCGATCCACGAGGTCTGCCGGGTGTTGTGGTCGATGTAAAAGACTCGCCCGTCGAAGTCCCTCGCTTCCTCCCAGCCGGCGGGCAGCGGCAGCTCCGAGCTCTCCCGGCCCCGCTGCCCGCCG
>VXBT01011976.1:392031-522951 GCA_013400235.1 Oriolus oriolus
TCCTAACCCCGCCCGGGACCTGCCCCGCGCCGCCGCGGCTCTCAGCCCCCGATCCCGGCCCGAGCGCCCCCACCCCGCCGCTCAGCAGCGCCGCGCCGCCGCCTCCCGCCCGGCGCCTGCCCCGGCCATCTTCCCTGCCTCCGCCCCACCCGGCTGTTCCCACGCCGGGGCTGCGGAGCCCTCGCGTCCCGGCGCGCTCTGTGGGGCACGGGGGAAGCAGCGGGGCCCGGCCCGGCCGCACCCCGCGCCGCGGAAGCCGGGCCCAGACCCAGACACGTCGGCTCTGGGAGAGGGCGACTGCCTTCCGCACCGAGCCCGGGCCGGGGGAAGGAGGCTGTGGCCCCGCCGGGGCCCGTCCTGTCCTGCCTCGGGGCCTGTGCTCTGCCACGGCCCGTTGGGGGCCGGGGCCGGGGCCGGGGGATGAAGGAAAAGGGGAGCCATGCCCGGCCCTCGCTGGGTCATCATTTTCCGGTGCTCGCCAGAAATGCGTCGGGGGTGCTGAGCAATCTCGATGTGCACAGGGACATGGGAAAGTGATGGGGGTCCACTGCAGAGGCTCAAAAGATGTTGGAGGAGAAGTCCCGGAGACCACACGAGTCACAGAGATCATGCTGTATCCACGGCTGGATAATGGAGGGTGGAAAATTAGACATCTGGTTTGCTTGACATCTCAACCTGGTCCCGTAACCCCATTCTGTAGAGCAGAGAGCAGCTGTGTCTGATTTGACCTGAGCCCACTGGAGCCCACAACGCAGTTTTCCGGCTACCATCTAGAACTCAATTCCACAAAACTTTGTTAAAACAGGGTTCAAAGTTGGCGTGTGGGACTCTGTGCCTTGGCAGGATGCTGCCTTCAGCTAAACCTTTAAAAATCTGAACATAAATAGTTATGGTAATGCAGGCTAAGCTTCTGAAAACTAGGAAAGGGGTTAACAATATATTCTCAAACAACCTTAACTCAGCCCCTTGAAATTGGCAGTACCCTGCCAGGGATTATATTGCAATTCCAATTATGTTTCACTTGCATTCACCGTTTTAAGTTACATCTCTATGAACATTAATTGCTGCAGTGTGGTTATAAGTGCAGGAAATTAGAGGACTTTTGCTCCTGACTTCTTAGGTCTTTCTCTCCCACCCCACCCCCCCTCAAACACTGGTTATCCAAGAGCAGTGCATGAGAGAGGCAGCATAGATAATTAAATAGATCTGAATTTCTACTTATGTTTTGTAGGTTATTTCAGTAGTAGTAGACTGTCGTTTTCTTACCAGGGTTACTGTCAGCTGTGAAGTGCAATAGAGTAATAGGTGGGTTTAGTGATGAATGCAAAGCAGTGTAGGAAGCTCTGAGGGCAAAGGTGAAGTAGATTAAAAATGTGTTAATGGTGTAAAATTTAGCAAATGCAAGGCGATAGATCTGATCTTCAAAAGCATAACAACTTATGTTTGGATCAGCTCATCTCAACAGAGTTTGATTCAGCAAACACTTGTCAAGCCATCTCATGTGGTCCCAAGAGTTCAGCAGCATCTCCAGGAGCAAGGGGGTGTTTCTGTGCTACAGATGTTTTTGAAGAGTATTTCAAAGTGGGCAGAGTTAAGGCACAGTACAAACTTTTTTTTGGTGGTTGCAGCTTCTGTTATTTTAAGTATGTCTCTCAGATTTTCAGAAGTTTTGTTTAACAGAGGTAGGCATTCTAAATGGTCCATGTCTATATTAACCTTTTGGGACGTTGGATTTTTTTTGTTTCAGAAAAACCTCAAGCAGCTGTCCACTGTGCACCACAGCTTGACTTCATTGCTTTGAATGCCTTTGCAGCAATTACCTTAGCACAGTAGCTGCACGGCTCAGCACCATTCCAAGACACTGGACTAGATCATAATACCTGGAAGCAGCACAGCCAGGTTGCTATAATAATCCACCAAGACTAATGAGCCCTGCTGAGGATACGTGCAGCACTGCCTTTCAGCGTGGGCTGGTTTTTCCTCATCACTCCCTGGAGTCCCAAAAGAGGATCAAGCTTCAGTGAAAAACCTGCAGATGGGAGTTGCAGAAACAGTGTGGGACTGACCATGGAGGCAGCAAAAAAGGAGTCAGGGAGCTCAACACAGCAGTGAGCAAGAGAGATGCTGGCAGGATTGAGTGTGGAACATTTCCTTCAGGTCATAGCCCTTCAACTAAATTCTTGTCTTAACTTTGGCAAATTGCTCCAGGTTAGAGCCAGAAAAGGACTTGGCTGGGCTGTGGTTTCTCAGGCAGAATTATGATGCACATGTTCCATGTAAAACATGATCTGTATATCCAGTGTGTCCTGGATCTCATGGATTCTTTATAAAAGCTGTTGAAGATGCATATGCTACTATGTAAAGCACACGGCAAAGATTTTTCAGGTACATTGTAGCTGCTTCTGCAACTGACAGGTTGCATCTTCCTAAATCTTGAACAAGATTCCGCCTGGGCAAAGTTTGCAGCCTAAATATGAAAACATGTCCTAAAAAACCCTTAGATTTAAAATTATCCTAGACTTCAGGTCTAGCTTCTAGGCTGTCTGTATCTAGAAAAATCATTAGCTTCAGTTAGGAGCTGAAGCTTCTTAAACACTCATGAATAAAAGTGTTGAAAAACCTGATTCCAAGAGTCCAGCCAACTGTGCACAGAGCTGCCTGTGGGAACCAGTAGGATATGATAGGGCTAGCACTTGCCTCACCAAATTGAAACTCCCTCTGTCTGCAGCACAGCCATGCCAAGGTGCTAGGCAGGAACTCTCAATTATTTTCCAGGCCAGAACAGTACCCTTCCTAGGATGTTACCTCATCCTTCTGCCCGTTCCTTGTGAGGAAATGAACAAGCATTCAGGAGCCAAGGATTATTTTTGAGCAACATTAAAAGTCAAGAAGAGAAGAACCTGAAAAGGTCACTGTAGTTTTCATGCCAAAGTACTAATTTGCAATGCATTTTGTGCCGTCCAATGAAACCCTCCCAGGCCTGCATGGCTGCTCCCTCCCTTTTATTTTCCTACCTCTTTAATGTCTGTCCTACATCCAGAGGGTAAAAGGAAAAGAGGGACAGAGAACCTGGTACAACACAGCATTTCTCTGGTTTGGGTTGCAGGAAGAAACACCCTGCCAAAGAAAGATGACCTGCATAGTACAGAACATCTAATAACATGGAAGATTTTGACTTCAAATAGATAAAAATCCACCACAGGAAATTAAATGCTTGCTGTGCATATTTTAATCAATCTGCACAAATGGCAATAAATCATATTTCATATAAAGCAACAGCTACATTAATTTACACCAGTCCTTTGTCTCACTCTATCTTCTCTATATCCATAATACACATCTCAGTTCTCATGTATTTCACATACCTTCATTCCACACCTGTTTTCCTTACCTTCCACTTTTTTCCACCCACAAACATTGCTCACACATTCACTCATTCCTTAGGCACACCTATACCCATTAACTCAAATTTACATAATCAGCTTTTCTTCATGTGCCCTTCCTTGCCATCTTCAGTGTTTATAATCATGGCTTCTGCCTACACATTTTCTCTGTTATACATGCTCTTATACCCATGTCTTGATTGATATCACATTTTCCACAGAAAATGTAAATAACATTTCCCACTGTATGTTGTAGATAAGTTCTTGTTTTCTTGCTGTCCACAGCAAAAGTCATTATTTCTGCATAAAAATCCCAACCTCATTTTGGCAGTCCACTTCTTTGTCACAATTGCTGGAAAATGGCAGCTTGTCAGAACTGATATGTCATTGTGTATGACAACAACTCCATCCCCATCTTCTAATTGTGAACACTTATTTGCAATTTATTTCCCATTTTCCAGATATTCTAACTTCTGTGGGACCTTTGTACTGTCTTGACACCTACCTAAAAGTTGTCACTTCTCTGTGATCATAGGTGTCATCTGGAACAGCAGAGCAAAGCCTTCTTCATCATCATTGTCCTTATGGCTGTCTATCACACTCATCCTGCAAGCTCGGGCTTGCTGCTCTCCCCATAACCGACAGAATAAGATCATAAGAGACAGGGACATAATTTCTCATTAGCTCTGTTCCTTTGGGTCATTTCTGTTCCCCACACATACACGTGTATGCAAAAATATAAATATACAAGCAAAGATAAATTAGAGATAGAGAGGACACAGAAATATGTACACACATATATAAATGTACACGAATACACAGAAAGATATGTTGTAAGGCCCATCTCTCCAGAGCAAACAAATCTGCACACTGTATGACAATCTATTAGCTGGTTGAGTGCCTTCACTGCTGAGAAATCTATCTCAGGTGGACGCTCTCTTTGGGCTGCCTTACAGAGATTTAAGCATCCTCCAGCATGGTGGAAACCATACTGGCTGCCCTGCTTTTGCAGCCTTGAGCTGCTGTGGTATCTGAAGTTCTTTCAGAAGGTTGCTGGGCAAAGCAGAGGTTTGATACTTGGGTTTAAGTATGTGGAACGAGGTGGGACATTGTCCCTTCCTGACATGGTAGGGGAACTGGACAAGAACCAATCCTCAGGGATTACATAGGGATGGTGTAATAGATGACAGATACGGTGTGTAGTAGGAAGAGTGATCAGCAGTCATCCACTTCAGAGGAACCAAAAAGTAGCAAACCCTCAACTCTCACTTGCTGTCAGCAGCCAAGAACAGGGCTCCAGGAACAGAGGGCCTGTTGATGATCTCTGGCTCAGCTGTAGGTGTGAAGGGTGCCAGGAAGCAAAACAGGGATGTAAAATCCCTGAGGGCTTTCAGGATGGGTTACACAGTAAGCAGCTGTGTCTGTGTATATGTGAAGGAAGCAAGTCTTTCCCTCCATACATGGAGCAGGTCTCACACTTTTCATGAGGAAGGGTATTTCCACATGGAAAATAGACTGAAAATTCCAAATCAGTGGGAAAAAAAGACACAGAGGAAAAGTCTGAATCTAACATGAAGTATTACTGAACAACTTTCACAAACAAGAGTGTTATCTGGAAGCATTTTTTCTGCAGCAACAAGTCATCTGAGAAAAGGACAAGTAATCCTACAAGCCTTTTGTAATCATAAATATTTTTTCCCTGCTTGTTTCTTTATAGTAATTCTACTTAAATGGAGTATGGAAGGTCTGTAGTTACTGGCTTTGGGTCAGTAGTCCACATCCAGCTGAAGAAATAAATAATAACATGTTATTGTTTGGTGCTTCACTTCCTGGTGGGGAAATAACAAAGAGTTGCATTGCCATAGTGCATAGTGTGCTTAGAGGACACGTGAGGTAGATGACAAAGAGGACAGCACATCTGGGCACATTAAGAAAATACTCTCTTACAGTTCTTTTGCTGCAAGCATTAAGGCTGTGGTTTGCCTTTGAATAAATGCAATTCAAATGCTTAAATACTCACTAAAATGAAATGTATACATGACTGTTTTTTCCACATATCATTATGCCCATAAACCACTGAAATATGTATATAATATGCTTTTATAATGCACATTTGAAATTCTGTGGCATGCCAAAATTCTTATTTTATGACACTGATTTAATACACCATGTACAGGAATTATTGAGCAGCCAATTTTAAATAAACCAAATTATGCAGAAATAGTAAGATATGATACTCATCTAAGCATCACAGCTTAATAAGACTATTAGCTACAAACAGAAAATTTATAAAATGTACAGAAGTTAGATATTAAACAACTGTAGCAATAGATTTAAATATAGATTTAAATATAGATCAATTCCCTAAGTGTGCAGGCTTGCTAATGTTCAGCTTGCATATCCCTTTCTAATCCTCTTTGTCATGGCACCTACTCATTTGTCTCTGAAAGGCCTGGGATAAAGACAATGTGAATTTCTCTTTATCGTTCCTAATATAACATTTCACTTGACTTATTTATCAGCTGTGAATAGTATTTTCTTCAAACATCATAAGTGCTCTCCTCAGGAAATCCCACTGACCATGTTCCCCATGACAAATCCCATTCTTTATGTTACACCTCTTCCTGCCAACTATTTAAATGCCTAGATTCTGCATTTTATCTATTAAAACATTTCAGATGTTTATAGCTATGTAAAATTGTTGATGTTTTTTCTCACAGAGACACAAGAAATTTTTCATGTGCCTTCCTGTGGTACATTCTGTCCCAGCCAACATTCAAGTCTGAAGCTCATCATGAAGTGCTATGCATAAATTGCACAATATTTTAAATTTCAGATTTTAAAAATTCTCTGTAGAGATCTGATGAGTTGTCAAGCTAGTTTAGTCAATATCAAACTCCTGCTCCAGCATCAAACTGCAGGGTGAGAGGGTGGAGGTACTTACCCCACAGTGCCTCTCTCTCAACTCTGTCTTAACCCTGAATACTCACACACTTATTCTATTTGCAAACTTAAGCCTATTTCACTTAAGTGCTTTCCCAGACAACTATAAATAGTCTCTTGGAAGTGGTAATTAAGTCAGGACCACATTCACTCACAGGAATTTAACAGCTTCTCCTGGCAGAATGCAATTGTTTTTTCCTCCTCCATCCAGGTCTTTGCAATTGGCCACAGGGGACCTGGAACCCTTTAATGGTTCAAACCATTTGCAGTATGATTGTATACTGGCACATTATTATTTGTTTTGCTTCATTATTCATGTTCCTGTTAATTTGTATTTAAAAGATAATGTGAAGGAACAGATTAAGTGTGAACTCAGACTTGTCATGTGCCCAAAATAAAATGGGATGGTGGAAGAGAGGGTGGAGCTGCCCTAGAGGACCCAAAAGGCTGGAGGACAAGATGGTGAGTGCTAGAGAGAACCTGTGGAGATGTTAGCAGAGACAACTGTGAACTCCAGCATAGAAAAATATATTTCAACTAACTGAGATTACAGTTTAAGGCTTATTGTACTGTATACTAACTTCAGTGACTGCAATGATGATTTTGTGTTAATTGTATAATCGTAAGTTGCTAGAAGCAACTTCTCTACAAAAATTTGTTGAAGTTAGCTTGATTTTTTTTTCAAATGATAGTTAGATTAAACTTGGAAAAAAAAAAGTTATTTTCCAGAATTTCTTTTCACTTTATACTTAAAATAAGGGAGAGTTATTTAACAAAGAAACCTCTCATGCCAGCATTTTATATACCCAGTGACCACAGCCCTCTGCATTCTAGCTCCAACAGGAGATGGGTTTTTGTCTCCTGACCTTGGAGCCAGCGTCGTGCTGTGCCACCCCACAGCAAGGAGGCCCCTTCCCTGCTGCTGGTGCTGTGTGTCTTGTGTCAGTTTGAAAGATGGCAAATGTAGTCACTGTCCCGCATGAGCCTTTTACAAAACAGAAATAGAGAACATTCTAGATAAATTACCATATATAGGCTTTATGCAGGATTCCCCAGCACATTCGCTCAGCGACTCCCAATTACTTCAACAACACTGGAGTGCTTGTTCTCACATTGACATCACGAGAGAGACATTTATTCCAACACAAGATGTTTGCTGTGCAGAATATGTCCAATTTTGTTTTACATAAGCACATTATTACAGTTCATTTTTCATTTTCATCGAAAGATGTCTGTGGCATTGCATACTCTGAGAAAAAACCAACACAAAACAACTCCCCAGCAACACCCTTTTTTTTTCCCATCTAAAAGAAATATGCCAGCTCCCATGTGTTTCAGTAAGTACACATTCTAGTTCAGCAAGACGAGTATCATTGGCAATGTGTGTTGTGATTTGGATACTAGAAACATAAATGTATATACACACATATATAATACCTCTGAAACATGAGGATGATTTTAGCAAGTCAAATCGAAGTCCATCCAGCCCAGTACTGTGTTTCTAGAGTGGCCACTCCCAGGTGCCCAGAGGAGTTCAAGGACAAATCAGACATACAGTGACATTTTTCAAGAACCGTCTTCCAATCTTCAGCGAATTCCAGCTAAGGATGTTCTTGCCCAGAGCCATTATCCCTGTATTCAAGTTTCCAAGGGATTTTCTTTATTAAATTCATCAAATTGTTTTAACATCCACAATATATATGGCAGAGATCTTTATCTATACCCTTGGAGAACTGTTATCTTTTGACCCTTTGTGCTGTTACCAGTTTGATGCCTCCTATCTGTTGTACTAAAGGAAACTGTGATGATTTTCTGTCCTCTTCATGGAGGTGCATCATATCTCACATCCATCCTCACTGTGATGTGGTTTTGTGATATTCTCAGCCTTCTGGAGGAAGAAATCTCACCTTAATTTCTTGCAAATAGGACTGATGTGATCACTGCCCCTCATTCACCATGATGGCTGACCAACAAATTAGAAAACAGGGTTGGATAATAGTCCCCACTAGTCTGTCCAATCTGAAATAAAGGCAAAAATGCAATTTCATGGTTTATTTTGGCCGTCAGTCCATTTTTCATGTGCTGTGGATATGCACAGAAGTGCTGAGCATCAGAACCTCCAAAGGCTATTCCTTACAGAATTCCCCAGTATGCCTAGATCAGAAAAACACAATCGTAATACCATTATATTAATGTTATAGAAGTATTACATTCATAAACAGAAAGCTCCTCTTATATAGCAGCCATCAATATTTTTTTTTTAGTTTATTTTTTTGGTTGTTTTCCTTTTAACTTATTCTGGACAGCACTGCCAACCCATTTGGATGTATATTTTTCTTTTAAGCCAACAGCCCTCACAGAAATCAAGTTGATATTTTATAGTGGTGTAACAGATCATTGCTAGATGTGGGATATATGTGCAAAGAATTTCCAATCTTTTTAATTTCACAGAATCATTAATGTCGGAAAAGACCATAATCAAGTCCAACCTTTGACCAAAGGCTAAAACCAGCAAAATAAAAATAAACAAAATTAGTTGGATGATTATCCTTTGTAATTTTTGTCCTAAATCATCCCCTAGTTAGTATCTCTTCACCAAAACTACCTAGACAAATTACCTAGACGGACTTCAGTGTGCTCTGAGAGCTCTTAAACTTCAGATATCCTCAAGTTCTTGTCAAATTTACATTAATGTTTAAATTTAAAGTGACCCCCAGAGATTATATTTTAAATATATGTGCATTAATATCTTCACTGGATCACATATAATATTAAGCAAAGTTTAAATGATCATATAGGCTCCTTAGATGTTTTTTCCCCCGTTACAGCTTAAAACCTGTAATTAACTTTCAAAATCTAAGATTTCTCAGCCCTTTGAAAGCAAACTTGTAAAATAAAGGCTCTTTTTCTTTATTTTACCTTTACTATAGGAAAAGCAGCAAGTTTCTGCAATGCCTAGTATTGTAAAAACCATATTGCTATACTTGGTATAGCAATAATACAGCCTAAGAAAAGCATGTGCTGAGCTCACAATATTGAATTAAGACCAGTGTCCAGAAATGAGCTTCTGTCACTAAACACAGCAATCTGGCACACGGCTAAAAATCTATTTTTTTTTTCATTACTTGATCCAGTGCCTCATTAGCTCAGAAAAATCCTTATGTCAAGGTCAGCACCCTCTGAAGAATTTGATGCTGGAGAGATCTATGCTGTTACTCCTTGTGTCATGTAAATATTACTCTGCAGATTTGGTCTGACTCCAAACAGACAGAACTTATTTTCCATGCCCCTCTAGCAAAGTCAATGTACTTTCCTCTCTATTGACTCTACTCTTGCTTTGGAAGCTCTGGATTTTTGTAACTGAGTTACACACCATGAATTGCCTAAGCAGATAATGAAGATACTACCTTTTGGTTTTATCTGTTATAAATGACTGTTGTCACATATCTGTTATAAATAACAGATAAATAAGATAAGCTATTTTGTCCATCATCACAAAGAATGAAGAATTTTGTGGCAAAGATGGCTGCAATCCAGTTCTCTGGGACAGGAGGCAGCTGATTTAATCACCAGATTTTCTCTTTGCACAGTGTCTTGCCTCATGCGCTAAACACTTTCAGGTTTTGGGACACAGAAGGGAAAAATGCGAAGTCCTATGGAAATCCAAGCGGAAAGGTTTAAAATGACACTGAGCATGCAGCTGAAGAGACCTTCCTGTATGACCAGCATGGCATTGAGCAATGCCACTGGCAACAGACTTTGCAGGTCTAAAGGCTGCATGTGTTTTCTTCAAAAATGCTGACACTGAGATTGCCAGAGGGAAATTTCCATGGGGGAAAGTTGAGGGACTGCTTCTTTTTCCTTTTAACAGTTGCCATCATCCTGCAGACATCCAATGAAAGGGAGGCTGCCATGCCCAGCTTCCAGGCCTGGCTGTCCTAAAGATGCCTACTAAATGCTTTCTCAGCTTGTAGGTCTCAGAAACCACTTCTGCCAATAACTGACACGACTGGGAGAAAACAAGTCTGTAGGCCATTAAATGTTTCATGGAAGTAAATCAACACAAAACCCAAAACAAATCATAAAAAGCTCAAAATGTAACAGTATGTGTGATGTGCCTTAAGTCTGATGAGACATAATTTTAATCTATATATGAATTGAAGATTATAGATTATGCTGGTTTAATTTCATTATCAGATCTGATAAGATAACAGAGAGGTCACACAGGGTGGGGGGAATAAAAAGAAAGCAAAAAAGAAAGCATTAATTTACAATGCTATTCAGAAAGTTATAATTCTGTGCATGAAAGCTATGGTAGTCCATTGGATCTACGTGTTGCCATCCACCTGACATATATTATTAGTATGCACTTTTCTATAACCACTAGCTCTGCTGAAGTTTTGGTCAGCATGTTTAGGATGTCCTATGTTCTGCTATGAGAATAAAGGAAAACCTAGAAAATGAGCAATGACTACTTCAGGTGTTGTTCTCTTTTCTGTTGTGAGTTTCCTGACTGTGGTTTCTTTCTTCTCTGTGATTGTCAACATTATGACAAAGTCACAGAACTGCACTGTACAAAAGATGTCCCTTGAAGCAGAGGTCAGTGGGATGCTTTAGGGCTGAAATAATAGAATGTTTTTCTTTTGGCTGGAAAAACTTATAAATGGCACTTTCCTTTCCACCGTGGTTATTCCAATGCATTATTTTTTTTTCTACAAGACAGTCTGTAGATGAACTAGGTTAACAGCAGCTAATTTTCCTAATATCATGACCCTTTGGGAGCACCATTTTACTAGAAGTAAAATGACATATAATCCTCCCCCCTAACAACATCATTATTTATTATCGTTCTATTAATAGATCCTGTAACTTGTTTTATTAACAAAAGATATGACTGCATATTTGGCAGTAACTCTCTTGATATCAAGGCAAAAAGTCACAAGATTAGAATCATATTTTCTCAATAACGCTTTCTAACAATAGATAGAATTGACACTAAAGAACATCTTGCTAAGAATAGATGGAATTATTGTGTAAAAATGCTTCATGCACAATGGAAAATATTCCAATTATTTTGGCTGGAAGGCTAAGACAATTTGTGACAAAAAGAAAATGATCCTGTCACAAGTGCAGAAAAACGTTTTAGCTCTGCTAGGGAGCTGCTTGTCTGCTCACCCCCACTGTTTCACATTCTTTTGGAAGAACTTAACTTTTTAAAAATTTGCCTCTCTTTGGTAGTCGTCTGTCTCCTACATTTAAAAAATGTAGTTGTGAACATCATACCTGAATGAAAATTGAGATTACTTTGCATTGGGATCATTGTTTTTTTCTGAATGTGTATCATCCCAGTGTAACTTGTCTTGAAGTGGAGGAGCGCTTCAGTAACATCTTCAAAGCTACCCCACTAATCTTTAAAACACGATTTGATAATACCTGCACAAAATCAGACTGCAGTTACACTAACAGTGTGCTGACTGTGTGTAACACTGACTAATACCGTATCACACTTTCTCTATACATGTCTTTCTTGACTTTTCAAGCTCCTTCAGCAGAACAGGCTCCTGCCATTCGTAAATACTAGAACTTAGAATAATTAGCAACCACAGTTTCTTCATTCTCATATTTAGCATACCCATACTGCATGGAAAAATAAAAGTCCAGTGTCTTCACTTTAGAGCTATACTGTGTTTTTCAGTGGTGCCATAAATCACATCATCCCGTTGGAATTAACATGAGACAGGACAGTCCTTTGTTAGGGTACAGTCAACATATGTGAAACGTCCATGTCTCACATCATGTGAAGATATGACTTGAACCAATCACTCCTTGTCACAGCCGTTAAATCCTAACCAAAGGAAACAGGATCAGCTCCTGCTCCAGTGATGCCACACTGAATAAAGCACCCTCTGGCTAGAGCCTCTTACATGCACCATACAGAAAGGCAACACCCCCTGCTGACACATTTCCTGCCCCTTCCCTTTGCCTTGTGTCCCACTGCTGAGGAGGGGAACAAAAATCTGGGCAGCGCCACTGGGGTGGGGTGAGAGCAGGAGCTGCAAGATGTGCGGCAGCACTGGATGGTGAATCTCATTCTCAGTGGGTCTGTGAATTGAAAGCAGGGAGGCCTGACTTTCCTCTAGTAAGTCGTCACTCTGCCAAAGCAGCTAAATGTAAAAATCACTGTGATTTCAGAGAAACGTAAAGTCTAATGTAGAAGAATGGATACCTTTTATTAAGACATTTTATTTAGACGTATTTTATTTAAATTCTTTCTTAATTCAATTTTGGACTTCTCTACCCGTAAGTTTGAAATGATCTAATGAAATCTGTTCCTGTCAGGTCAGCCTAAGTGTGTAGATTTTAGTTTAGACGGGGCAATAGCATCAGAAGTCCTGCTACATTTTACAGCTTATAGGAAGGTTAAATTTAAAAGCTGATAGGAAGGTTAAATTTAAAATTGTTCCAGAGGGCACAACTTCAGATGACAGCTTAATTCTCTTTTTCCACAAATCACTGTGGTTTTTTTCATGCAAATTTTTTAGTCTTCAATATCTTCTCTCATCGTGTGGGAAAAGCACTCCTGCATTTCAAAATCCATATGGATAATAGTTTGCAGCTTCAATCTTCAATTACCATACTGACCATAAAATGCAGAACTGCCTCTTTAAAAACAACAACAAAAAAATTAGGGAGCATAGCTTGCAATGAATTCTATGTTCTTTCATATTTTCCTGCTACACTTCCTTTATTTTTGTCTGTCATTAGTTTAATTGTAATTTCATCTGGCTTAAGCATCTGTCATTTTGTTTATCTTTTCTGTACTATGCATACCAACGGCACTGCCTAAGTAACAGTACAAGTGTGTTTATGTTAATAACAACAGGCATACAAGGAATTGTTCTATGTCAGGTGCTATCTTACAGCATCCCTTTGAAAGAACAGATGACCAATGAACACTGAACACCTGTTTTTCATATTCTTTAGTAAATGACTAATGTTTATATACAAAGAGAAGGTGACCTCAGTCACAAGCTGTAGCAGCTGGCAATCACACAGCCAAATCCCTGCAAATGCTAGCCAGTTAGCAAAAACAAGTTTTCTTTTTGTGACTTCCAACCATCAGTTTTATTTGTTCTCAGCTAACTCAAATATTACCTATCCACACAGGATCACAGGCCAAAGTACTTCCTGCAACCAGCTGCTGGCACCAAGTGTGCCCCACTGATCAATAACGAGGGTGCTGTGAGCACAGGATTTACCTCGACAGAAGACTTGGCTGGTTATCCAAGAAGGACCCCGTATGGAAGCCACACAAAGCAACACGGCGTCCCTAGAGGAGGAGCAAACCCGACTTCCTGCCTGGCTGGGATGGAGGGCAGGCGGAAAGGAGGAGGAAAGGAGATACTTCCATTGTTTACAACAGAATAGAAATTCCAACTCGAAGAGACCAGAAGCAGAGGCCTGAGAAGGCATAATGAGATTCCTCCTGCCTCACGTGTTCAAATCCAACTGGTTTTGAGAAACGTTTTCATAAATACCTTCCAGGAGGAGAAGCTGAAAAGCATTCCTAATCTCCCCACAAAACATGCACAGAACATGAATGCATTTCTAGAGGGAAGAATATTTCATTGACATGAAAATCAAGGCAACACACTACATTAGATTCAACAGGCGCCTCTAGTTTGGAGGGAAACAGATTTTCCATATTCTTATTCCAGCGATGCTGGAGGCAAAGATAGAAGTATGATTCACAAACCACAGCCTCCAGTTTGGCTGCTCCTGGTACTGCAGGTTAAGAGCCAGCACGGTAACTAGCTATCTTTCCAAAGGAAATAGCCTGTATTGCAAGGAAACATTGAAAAGTCTTTATGAAAGCTGAATAGCCAAACAGGTACTTTATGGCAGCACTGAAGTAAAAACCAGCGCATTAATTACTATGATTAATTGGCATACACATGCCACTTAAAAATAAACCAGTTTAATTACTAATACTGATTATGGGCGTTTATTTCTTGGTTGCAAGAAAATAAAATATTTTGAGTATGTTTGCAGTATCACTCTGTGCTAGTTTGAAAAAACAGTGGGACACACCAAGTCAGAATAACAATTTAATAGGAAAATTAAAAATAAAGGCAGAAAACACTGGTTTAAACTGACAGAGTCTGGATACAACCTGACACCCCGTGAGTCAGGGTGGCAGTAGCAGTTCGATAAAATGGTGGCTGCAGTCCTCCTGAAGTGATGGATGTGTTCTGTTGGAGCAGTGATCCTGTAGAAGGGTCTGGTCTTCCTCAGAAGGTCCAGTGGTGGCTGTGTGGCTCCTGTCCTCTGGGGATCCAGTGGAAAGGCTCTGTGGTGTTCCAAACCTCCGAGTGTACACAGATGGGAACGCTCAGTTCCTCCTCCTGGGCAGAGCATCTCACAATGGGATGGAGTCATGAGGCAAGGCACTGATGGGCCCATTAACAGGAGACGGTCCGGAGGGAGGAGGCAGGGAACACTGCCCCACCTGGTTTCAACAGCTCATGAAGGTGGTATTCGAATACACTGCAACCCAGGACACACTTGCAGTCCTAGAAGTTGTTCAATAGGAGCTTTACTTGCCCACTTACAGGGCATGTGCATTTTGGTAACCAACTCATTTTTGAAAATTATGACCAAAGAATACAAATTTTA
Source organism: Oriolus oriolus (assembly GCA_013400235.1). Lineage (NCBI taxonomy): Eukaryota > Metazoa > Chordata > Aves > Passeriformes > Corvidae > Oriolus > Oriolus oriolus. Next base: position 407,034 of record VXBT01011976.1, read on the forward strand.
CCTCTTTCATGGTTCTGTGTGGTGTTGTAATTGTGTTTTTCATATTATGTGTTTTGTTATCTTTTGTATTATTTACTGAAAGCTGCCTATGTATAGATCTAAAATCTTTTCCCAGAATTCATGTTACTTTAAGTTTCTTCTTTCCATCTCCATCTCTTATTTTGGAACCCAGACCAAGCATGAAAATTTTCAGCCAGAAAAAATGTTTATCCTACTAGTCAGGGCACAACACGGTGCATGTAAATGCAAACACTCCCTCTTGCTGCACAGGATTGCAATTTTTTTCTGGCTTTGTAGAGCTTTATTAGAAAGCCAATTTATGGGTAGTGCTGATCCAAATGAGAGCTGTCATGGCAGTTAAAGTAGGTGTAGCACCATTCATTTTGAGGGCAGAATAAGTTTTGCATATCTAGTTTTTGCCTTCTGTCTTAAGGATTACTTATTAATGTTACCTGCTAAGGAGTTTCTCTTTTCCATCTCAATTGAATTTTGATTTTTTCATTTAGATAAAATCCTTAAAGCTGGAGTGGAAGGCAACTTACATATTTAGGTGTCCAATACTGACTTGCAGTCCAAGAAAAAGGAAAGCTTCCAGTCAAAAGCAATTGAGGATCAATTACCCATGAATGTTTTGAAAAATCCCATCCCAAACTGTCTGAGTACTGTATAGTGTGCAGCTAGCCCCCTCTCCTAGCTTCCTTAAATCAGTGTGGAATGACATGGGCTCAAATAGCATGTGTTTAAATGGTAGAGCAAAAGGCTACTTATAAGCTGTCTTTGATAGCTGTAAGATTTTTGCACCATCATGTTATCTTAGTTCTGTAATATCTAATTATATAAATCCTTCTGAATGTTTATCGTAGAGTTTAAAGTAGATTTTACACTCTGCTAGCCACATACCTTAATGATAGATTTAAAATTAGAGAGGATATTAAAAATCAGGTGTTTCCTACCTGGTCAAGGCTGTTTTTAGTTGTGTCTGTGAGAGAACCACAAGTTATTTTTAAATAAAAAGCTAGGTTTATTTTGTTTTCTTTCTATAAATTCTCCAAAGGAAGGAAGTCTTTACCAGAAGGCTCCTCAGGTTGGTTTCCTTTTACTGGCATAAGAGATGTCATTTGATGGTTTGCCTTGAAATTGAATCCAAGCATTTCATCACTGCCTGTCCAGGCCCTCCTCCAGATTAACTTCATCACCCAGATTAAAATGTGAACAACGTGAAACACTCTCAAGAGTCTGGCATGTGATACACAATGTGTTTCTCACGACATGGTTTCTGTAATGTCCAATCTCCTGAACTGTCGGAGATGTGAGAGTGCTGTGGAAGGGAGATTATCAAACAATGTCAAGCACCAGGAAAATTAGAGAGAAAGGAGAAAAACCTCTCTGGCATTTAGGGAAATTAGGTCTTCAGAAGACAAAGAGTGTCTGCCACAAAAACTGCAAAAGAGAAAAGTCTTTCACAATAATCACAATTATTTTGCCACAGTAGTATAATTTAGTCATTAAAAAAGAGTTGCAGTAAAATAAGTATATCCTTCATAGCTACATCAATAAATTACCATGGAAGTGGCTGTCCCAGCTCAGGCTGCAACAGACAAAGTGGTCTATCATGTTGCCATACTCAAATGCAGCTTTCACAAGAACTAAACCAGTGTTAGGGTACAGTGCTGTTCCTGTAGTAGGGCATTATCTCTAAGCTTCATTCTCAGTGTAACAGAGCAGAACCCTGGAAGTGTTATATGTAATTCTGCCCTGTGATACACACATAGCAGTACCACCTCTTACAATATGGGAACATAGGTTTTTCAAGTGACACTGAAACCCTTTTTAATGGTAGTGTGAGAACAGAGCAAGCACCCTAGGAGGGCTCCAGCTCATGCAGCATGCCAGTACAGCATGGTTCAAATCCTGCATAGTCTCAGCCTGGTATAAATGAAGTCAGATGAATTTCTGAAACTGATTTTCTAGAAGTGCTAGAACTTCAAAGTGAGTGGAATGGGACAAAAATGTATTGATATGCCAGGAAAAAAAAAAAAGTAGGGCATTATTTAAATTATTGGACCTTTGAGAAAAAGGGCTGAAGGGATGTAGGGGGTAAAACTAGTTTCCTAGCACCTTGGTCACACATCTTATGAGAAATGCATCCATCTCTGGGGACTCCAGCACAGGAAGGACATCCACCTGTTAGAGCAAGTCCAGAGAAGGGACACCAAGTTGATTACAGGGATCGAGCACCTCTCCTACATGGAAAGCCTGAAAGAATTGGGGTTGTTCACTCTGTAGAAAAGAAGAGGTCTTCCACGAGCCTCTTCTGACGGGAGTCCACAGGAAAGATGGAGAGTCAATTTACAAGATCCTGTCGTGACAGGACAAGGGGGAACGGGTTCAAACTGAGAGTAGGTTTAGGTTAGGTATTAGGAAGCAATTCTTTACTGTGAGGTTGGTGAGGTACTGGAAGAGGTTGCCCAGAAAAGCTGAGGATTCTCCATTCCTGGTGACAATAAATCACCTTAAAACCTCTGTCCGGACGGTCTCTGGTCTCCCCAGAGAGTTTGTGGGCAGCGGCGAGCGGAGGGCCCCTGAGCAGAGCGCCTGGAGCTCTGAGCCTCTGCAGGAGGCAGCTCGGACCCTCTACACGCGTGCCTGCCCGGCCAGCCTCCCTCCGGCACTCCCAGCTGGCCCGAGCAAAGAGGTTTTTTCCATCCCATAGGGGCCGTACTGCTCTGTGGGGCCGGCACAGGGCAGACACGGCCGCGGACACACCGATTCCTTTGCCCACGGCGGACACAGCCCCTCGCCCTCCCCGCGGCTCCCTCAGAGCGCGCGGCGCGCACGGGGCGGGGCGGGCCGGGGCGGTGCTGCCCCCGCGCGCCCCCTGCCGGCCGCCGGCAGCAGCGCTGTCCCCGCGCCCGCCCGGGGGCTGTGCCGGGAGCGGCTCTCCCGCCGGGGCCCGGCGGCTCCCCGTGCGGTGCCTTTCTGAGGGGAGGAGGTGCGGAAGGGGCCGTGTACCTCCGCCAGAGCGCTCTGCGGCGTTGGAGCGCCAAACCCGCTTAGGGAGCCACGGCGCTCGCCCTGAGAGAGCAGCCGGCTGACGCTGAGGGTGCTGCAGACCACCAGAGCCCCCGGCTTTCACACTGCTGCCTTTCCATAGGCCTTTCACCCAGACATATCCGGTTTTTTCCTGGGCTGAATATCCGATTACTAACCTTACATATGGTTTGAAGCTGTTTGCAGGAAAGCTTTGTTTTCTCTCTGCAGGCCCCACGGATGCCCCGTGAGCCTACCTCTCGTCAGGTTCCCTGTACCCTCTTCTGCAGCCCCCTTGCCCATGCCATTGGGGCAGCCCCAAAGAAACTGCAGAGTCTTAGTGGCAATGCACAAAACCACTCTAGGACAATCCCAGATGGACAAAGATTATTTTTATTAATTTTTTTGTTGTCTTCATACATTCTGAATGGTGAATATAAATGCAAAGTTGTGGCATATATAGTGGACATATACATGAGTGAAGCCATGGAAATCACAGCTAACCTAAAAACCTGCAAATACTTGACATGGCCACAACAAATCTGTGCACCAAGTTTTGCTTTCCAAACTGTGGGACATTTGGAGGTAGAAACAGCATCCCCAGCTGCCTGAGAAGGAGCCCTCCTCCTGGGCTGAAGGAGCATTTGAATTCAGGAGAAAAAGAAATGTCTTGATTTTTAAATACTGATGGAATTTAAGATTACTGCCATTAAAACAGAGTTGGTAGGAAAGGTGGTTAGGATTCCTCCCACTAGGTAAAATGGGATATTTTTGAAACTCTTTGCTGGAGATATCCCACACAGCAAAGTAGTCCAACCATATCCTTGCTATCTCCATAGCAGCAGCTAGCATAGTGCAGTCTTGGTGGGCAATAACTCCTGTAGAGACAAGAGGATTATATTACAAATGACAAAAACTTTTAGAAAATTTCTTTGAAATAATGTGGGGCTTTCCAGAGTCTGAAGCATGCAACATCCACGAATGAGCTGAAAGTAGTGACCTTACCATACCACAGTTTCCATTCTATAGGAAGCATTAATACAATATACAAACCCCACCTTGATACCTGGAAAGAAGTGCCAATTAAGCAGAATAAAAATGAGGGACAAGAAATTGCTAACTGAAGGTGTTCAGCTGTTGTTGCGTCTTTGTTGAGTGCAATACTGGCCATGAAGAAAGCTAAACATTCACTGAAAACCCAGTGCTTGGCATCAGTATGAATTTACAGAAAGGAAGGCCGGAGTTCTGGGGTGACCTGAAGTCTACATTGTATCCTGCAAAGCTTTGATGGTTCAGCCCCTCACAACATGCAATGACAGCCATTAAAAAATGCCTTAGAGGGCATTAATCACCATTTTCTATCACAAGAGCACATTTCTTTAAAAGTGAGTGACCTGCTCCTTATCTTGAGCAACAAGACAGGTTCTGTGGCCTCCAGCTGTGCAGTCAAGCTTTTCTGTATGATCAAAATCTTGCCCTTTTTTTTTTTTTGCTTATGGGTGACCCAGTTTCAGCAGAAGGATCCGAGGAACAGGGTGTCCCCAGAGTTTCCAGACATTTTACCCTGTGTGGTATTTTGCTCTTTCCATGGGATCTGAAGATAAGCTTTCTTTTAATATCTGATTGAAGAAAAATACTGAATTTAATTCTCCTTCACTGTGCTGGGGAAAAAAAGATGTAAAATGTTTCTGGGCTTCTAAAATTCACGTAATAGAGCATGTTAACATAGAATCATTCAATTATTGATGTTGGAAAAGACCTCCAAGATCTTTGAGTCCAACATGTGAGCATCCAGACTTCTGTCTGAAATTGACACCAACTCATTCCCCAGCCTAGCCCAGGCCTCCAGCAGGAAAGCCAAAGGAATAATTTCAGAACCTTGTAGCAGTGATGTATTTTTGCTTGTTTTTACTCTAGTAGGCAGCATCTATAAAAAAATCCTCAAACTTTCCTGCTACTACTATCCTAAGATTTCAATTGAGACTTTTAACTGGAAAACTTTAAATTCAACAACAGGGAGAATTTAGGAGGTAGATTTAGCAGGGCCTGTTGTGATAGGACAGGGGGTAATAGTTTTAAACTGAAGGAGGATTAATTTGTATTAGAGATAAGGAAGAAGATTTTTACCGTGAGGGTGGTGAAACACAGTAGCATGTTGCCTGGAGAGGTGGTGGATGCCCCTCCCTGGAAACATTCAAGGGCAGGTTGGATGGGTCTCTGAGTAACCTGGACTAACTGAAGGGTCTCTGCTCATTGCAGGTGTGTTGGACTAGACAAGCTTTAAAGATCCCTTCCAACCCAAACTGTTTTATGATTAATTCCCTTAAGGAAAATGGATGTCGTGTCATGGATGCTCATTGCAAGTGATCAGCCCTGCAATTGTATCTGTGATCTAAAACGCTTGACCAAATTATTTTAGGAGGCATCTTTCTTTTTAAACAATTCTGCAGAAGTTGCAAGAAAAATATTTTCTTTCATGCCTTTCATGGGAGTAGAAAGTTTCTCAGTCAGGATCAGCTGCTCTTAAGTTTTACGGTTGAAATGACTAGTGCGGAAATCACAAACAACATGCTGGGGTCTTTTTTCGTAATCCCATGGCCAGCTGGTTACTCCAGAAGGCCAGAAGGCTGAACTAAGGTTAGTAGAGGTTTTAAGCATGTTTAATCTTTACATTTATCTATTACAGGACAAGACTCAGTTTCCCAACTAATGTTAATTGGTTTCATTTTATGACGTCAGCTGATAATTTTTTTCCCAGTGATGATTTGGCAAAAAGGCAGCCTGTCCTAAAACCAAGCTGGTATCTGTAGCTACTTGCTTACTTTTTATGGTATTAAATCACTGATCCTTGGTTCAGCCATCCAGGTGTTGTCTGAGCAATGCAAACAATTTTCTGAGTGCTGCAGACATGAATGCATCTCCCAGCAGTTGTGTGTCTAGCATTGCACAGGGATTAAATCACTTACCACAGGAGCTGGGTAACAGCATTTTTGCGGTTCCTAAACCAGACTTCGGTCACCAATACCAATTGGCCAAAGTGGACTGATATAAAAAATTTGTGATTAGTAAAAGCTTGAAAGCAGAAGCTCCTCCTATCTGGCCTATCCACTCTGCTTTAAACTGTTCTTGTTTTAAAAGACAAACTCTTTTTCACTGGGACTTTTGCTTTTTTTGTTTACTCAACAGCACTAAATTAATGAGAGAGAGCATTTGTAAAAGGCTGTGTTAATGTGGACTTCCTCTGCTGGCTTTCCAGTGACTGAACATGATTTCTAAGATTTTATGTAAACAAAGGATTAAACTGGCTTTGGGGTTAAATCGTCCTATTGCAGCATAATTCATCTGCAGTGAATGGCTGGAGAAAGCTATTAGTTGAGAGTACAAGGATATACTTTCTCAGGATGATGGTGCTGGTCATCTAAAATTTGATGTTTGCCATCAGTTTACAAATCCCTATAATTCCAAAAGTTAATTCCTGAGAAAGGCTCAGGCAGATGAAGACTAGTATGAGGACAGGAACTGCCGAGGCTCCTGTATACTACAAAATATATTTTATACAAGTTATAAAAACGTGCAGTTGCTTGCATTCTTCACTGTCTCATGTACCTGCCCTAAGATCTCCAGATTTGAGTGCTGGGCGCTCTGTCAGCCATGAAATTACAGGCCAGCTGCCTTTTCTCTCTTACTCTTTTTGTCTTCCTTCTGAATTTGAATCCCTACAGTAAGTGTCCATTCTCATTTTATGAGTAGAAGATGATTTCAGGTTGAATTCTGGACAGACAAAAACTATTTTCTGAAACTCCAATCATATTTTAATCCCTAATCTTCCCTATCTTTGTTAAATCACCTGCCTCTCACTTTCCCTTTCTTCTTCTCTCTTCTTTGCTTGCATTTTCCTGCCTCTCTCACAGTTTTGTCCTCAGTGAGTCACTCAAGTTTCTTCTTCTTTACCCCTCATGACTTTTTTTAATTGTTCCTCTGTCCAGTGTTCCTCTTCTACTATGCCTCCAGTGTTTTGTCCTTCACTACTCATATGCTTGTGTGATCTCCAGACTGCAGTGGTTGTTTGAGCAAGAAAAAATCTTAGATCTCTTAAGGTATCATAGTGGACATTACCATAAGGATCACTTAAAAAGAATTGGAGTTCCTTCTCAGATTTTCTAGAAACATGATTTGCAAATAGAGTAATGGGGAATTCAGGTACTATGGACTTCTGATAGTTTTCTTCAAAGTGTCTAGCTTTTTGTTTAGTTTAAACTAAGAAGTTTTTACAGCATGTCCTTAGGCAGTTACATTGCACATCAGAGCTCAGCCTTTTAAGACTAAAATTAAAGAGCAATCCAGCAAGATGCTGAGTACTTTCCTAAATTCTCTCTGAATTCCATAATCAGATTCCTGTAAGACTCACTTTTCAGGCTAAAAGCCTGAACTGTCTTTTCAAACTCAGGTTAGTTTTGGTTGTGTCTGCTCCAGAGTACTTTGTATTTGCTGCCACAAATACAAAGTTTCACCTACAGAACAGATTTTCTGAAGCACTTCTGGGCCTCTGAAAAGCAAGAAATGATTTTTTTCAGAAGCAACTTTTTCTGACCATTAGTAATGATCTTTATGAGACTGCTGCTTAAATGTTCATGTCAAAGCTTGTGAAATTTGTGGACCAAACTCCTCCCGACATAGAGTATGGGTGGTGTGAATTCATTCTTCAAGTGGACTGACAACCAGCATTTCAAAAGAAAGAGCAGCACATGATGGCAGGTTCTGAGGCCTGGACTGAGCGTGGCAGCTACAAGGGCCCTGGAAGCACTGAAGATGCCACCAGCTTCGGTGAATATCAGCATTGCCTTTGAACATCGCCAGGGTCATTTGGGAATTCTGGACTATTAGCACACCAAGCAATGTTTACTGTTTACAGCTGCAAAATGTAAGCCTCAACATTCCTGGGTTATCACTGGAGATGAAGCTATTTATAGAGAGATGTCCTGGTGGATACAAACATTTCTGAGAAATAGCAGAAAGAAGATAAGGTATTAAGGCTCTTGCAACTAAAACGATTGATAGGCTCATGGGGTATGCTTTCATGGTGTGCACTCACAGAAAGATAGGATGAACTAGCATGTGCTCAGTGCCTTCCTGCCAGAAGGATATCATACCTGTTAGTTTGAAACCCTTACATTAAAATATAGTGACTTCAACAGTCCCATTGTATTCCTAGCACAGGTTAAAATATTTAAATCTATACTTAACCAGGGCAAATACCACATGTAATGTAGGCCATCGTCTCTGTGCTAAGTAGCATGGCATAGTTCTAAAGCAATGTTATTAAAAAAGCATCATTTAGGTGCCTTTTGGTACAGGCATCATTGATGCAGCATTGTATTGCCGCAGGCAAAATTCAATTAAATGAACACTGAATTTAGATATCCCCGAAAAACACAAGTCCAACCTATGCAGAAGGTCACTTTAGAAATAACATTTGTCAGCAACATTGAAGTGAACTCAGGTTCCCTTTGAGCACAGCAGTGTTTCAAAGTTAGCTAATAAAAAATAATTCTTTGGGTGAAAATAATTTGTCACATAGTATATTTCCGTTCCCTTGAATGAACCGAGAGCAATGGGTGAATGTCACTGAAGAGTCACAGCTGAACTCAGAGAGCTCCTTGGGCAGATGAAGTCACTGGTTTGCTATGTTTATGCTGTAGCCGTGCCTCACATTTCTCGCAGGCATCTGAAGCCAGTTTTATCAGAAGGAGCCTTGGCATCCAGCACAATGGCATGTTTATGGTACGAAGAAAGGGTCCCACTGCGAGCAGCAGGACAAGGGATGCCGGTAGGAGTGGCAGCAGTGCCTTCCTGTGCCCCAGGCTGGCGTGGGCAGAGGGGGAAATGGAATACTGTGGCTTACACTGCAGACCAGAAACTGTAGCTCTCAGGGATTAACACACATAGGCCAGTGAAAATTTTCCACATCCCCCCAGCTAGGAAAAAGCAGATATGTGGATTTTGAGCACAGCCCTTATAACTATTTCTTAGAAGAAAGCTTGTAAGTCATTCCTAGTGCTCCCAGAATTGTAGCAGCCAGTGAAAGCTTCTGAACAACCAGGGTTTCCAGGGGGTAAAATCTTCACTGAGCCTGACTCTGTGACAGACCTTTGTTCAAAAGTCCCTGGAGACTCTGCAGTGACCACTCAAGTTTCCCAGTTCCCACCTGAGCAGTGCTGGAGGAGGTGATGGAGGTGTCCCTGGTAAGCCGTGCTCGGTGCTGCATGGGAGGTGACACCCAGCATCCAGCCCAGCTTACCTCGTGCTGAGCAGCTGAGGGTGGTACCAAACAGGGCATGGTCAGACACCTCTGACAACTGCCACAGCCATGCCATAGGCAAGCACATCCAGGGTGGATACATGGGGGTAGAGGGAAGTACAGCAAATTATTTTACTTCCTAGCCTGGGCAGCAGGGTGGAGTTCAGCACACATGGTTGCTGCTGGTGCTCCGTCAGTGGAGTCCCTAATGTCCACAGTGCTGCAAAGGATGTAGTTCTTATCTGAGTTCTTACCTGAGTTCTTATCTGAGCCCTCAAGGAGGACTCTGCCAAAGCTGCTGTGGTTACATGTAGGCATGGTGGGCCCCTCTCTGCTGTTTTGCAGTGTTGCCTTCTGTGTCATCTACCTCCTTTTTCATCTGATTTTTTTCTGTTCATTTTGGCTTCTCTTTGAAGCATGATTCCTCCTTTGTTTTTTATCCTTTTTTTCCCACATTTGGCAAAATCACGTGTTAGTCAAATATTTATTATCATAATTTCAATCATCATTATTTTTTTTTATTTTTATAGCATCCTACAATCTGCCTCTTTTTCCCTTTCATTCCCTCTCTTTCTTTTCTCTTGCTGTCCCAGTTTTTCCCCCTTTGCCTTGCATGACACCATTCCTCTTCTGTCTCTGCTCTGTTGGTAACAGCAAGGCAGTGTCACGCACCCAGGGACCCCTTCATCCTTGAATGTGGCTTCAGAGTACGAACAAAACCCAGTGGTTCAGCAGATCTACTGTAACACCTTCTGTGGCTTCCATCATATTAATCATCATACTTTCATGTATTCATTATCTTACCTTTTTGTGAGTTGCTACTATCTTTATTTTACAAATGGGTAACTGTCATAAGGAAAAATTATGTGCCAGATCTTACACATATTTGGAATACTAAAGCTCAGATGTGAGGTCCACTGAAATCAATTATTCTAAAAGTTGCATGCAGACCAATGAAGCTTTTCAGTAAGACTTCTTAAAGTCCAGTAAGTGGATGGCCACAACATTATATGGATAAATCACTAGGGATCTGGCTTTAGGTGATTTCAAATTCCCTCCAAGATCTAGTCCTCTTTTTTTTGGCCAGGGGTAGCTACTGGGTATTATGTAGTTCTTTTAGAGAGAGATAAAACATCTCCACATCGACCGGTTTTATTCCCATACCCTCAAACTGTTCAGCAACACCAATATTTCAAACCCCTTCCCCAAGCAGTGAATGCTTCATTTCTAGGTCTGTAGCCTTCAGGTTTTTTGAAGCACTTCTGTTGTTCCTGGGATTTCCCCCCACCCTCAATTTCGGTCAGCTGACAGCTGCAATGCACTTACATAGTTGTGGGTCCAATGAATGCCTCTCATTCTCAGTTTCTCACATGCTATCTCACCTACTTGCAGTGTCCTTCCTGAGGCCATGGGATGCAAACTGGGTGGGCAGGCACAAACTTTTCTCATCAACTGATCTCAGGTAGCTGGTAATATTTTGGTAATGTTAATTCAAAGCAAGATCTATTTTTTTACCTTTCCCTATTTATATTATAATAGGGCCACGTATTCAGCTCTGAAAATCAGCCTGCACATGAAGTAACCTTGGACAGTCAGAATGTATGTGCTTCTTCAAAATATCACCCTGGGAATTAACCTCATACTTGGTCTTTCCTGCATATAACCCGAGAGGAAGGCAGTGATGTGACATTCTGTGAACTGGATATTAGCAGTGCATGCTGTACTCCATTCCCAGTTTTGAGCCAGTATTTATTTGGTTTATAATTCTGAGATGAGATTCACTTGTATTTTCTTGTTTGGCATGCAGTTGGTTTTGATACAGTAATTAAGAGCCAGCACACTCCAAAGCACACAGCTAATTATTGAACGTCCAAGCAGGGGAAACCGAGTAAATTATCTGAGCAGTGGAAAGGGAAATAGGTCAGTTGAAAACTATGTTTTTATGAGCCGATACTGGATTTGACAACACAGATACTGGCAAGAATGAAAGGAATCCCAGTTCAGTTCTGAAAAAGGTATCTTTTTCACAGAGAACATGTCTCTTCTGGGAACCCTTAATTTAATGTACATTGGTTTCCTATTTTAAGAAAACAATTTGCCATTAACACTATGTGAGCCAGACTTACATTTTTTAAAGCAAAAACTCTCTGTCCTAAAGTATTTCATGGCCTAAAGAGGAGGAAATTGGCTGTGACATTTCAGTTTTTCCATTCTAAGGGGAAAATGGTCCAAGGTCTAAAAATATCACAGGAAAACACCCTCCTTCTCATCATTATGAGAAGGATATTATATTATTATACCATAAGCCATGTGACAACAAAGACATTTCTTTCTGAGCCTAGCATTGTTTTTAGCTAAATCTGCAACTGAGACTGTTTTCACATAAAACTGCTGACTCAAATAAAAATTTTGTTTGCCTGACTAATTTGATGACCTACTCTGCACTACAATGTCTCCAGTTCATCCTGCTTCCTTTACCTGAACACAAATTACAATTGTCCTGAATCACATATTCATCTGGGAGGAAAATCTCAGCAGGCTTTGTGCTGTGGGGCTGTTTTTCTATTGGCACTGTTCATCTCCATTCTCTATTTGATTGTCCATCCTAGAGGAATATTGAAAGTATATTCATATATTTTTTGGTCTGTGGCCATGAATGGACAGGTTGAGGTAGATGGTACATGTAAATAAGATTAAGAGTATGCATCCTGTGGTAGATTAATGCCAAGGAGTATGTTTTGGAGGTCAAAGATAGGGGCCTTATCATTATGCCTAGATACCCAGCAGAACTCAAAGGGAGTCTTGGTATTCAGAGTATTCCCCCAGCAGTGAATTCAGACATGTGAGTGAGTCACAAGGTACTTGTTTATTGTCAACTCAGAAAAAATAAAGCGAGACTGGTTTATGTGTAGACTGAGGCCAGTGTGGAGACATTCCTAGACAGGGTGGAGCCCACAAGGCGAGCGGTGCTGTCACTGGAGGGAGCAGGTCCCAGTTTGCACTGAAGCTGGAGACAGAGCTTCACGATATGATCTGTTCAGTGGTGAAATTTGCTTAGGAGGTTTTTGCCCCTTATCTCTCTGCCTCAAAGCCCTGGCTGCTCACTCCTGCCTGCATTAAAGCTTCTTGCCTGTCCTCAATTGTGCTGCTACAAATGCGTGTGGGGCCAGGGTATAGAGTAGGTCTCTACAGCAATCTAGGTTAAAAATAGCTTTCCAAAATAACTTTGCATTTTTGAGTTTTAAACCAGAACCATTTCAGCTGCCTGATTTTACAGACAACCCCTAAAAGTGCCTATGTAAGCACAACTGACATGGTAACAAGCTGACCTACTGAAAGGTAACTGAGCTTCTCAAATTCTAAAACAAATGTGTCATGGAAATATACACAAAGAAACTATGCCTCTTTGCTGTGGGAGTAAAAGCACAGGGGCTCTACTTTCCTCCAATATCAAAATTGTAATGAACACAAACATTCACTAAATTTTAGTGAATCACACCGCCCTGATGGATCAAGGTCAGACAGGCTCAGTGCATTGAAATCAGTGGAAGTTTTGCCTCTCCTTTTTTGTGAGCTAAGATTAGTCTAGAGAAAAGGAGGCTTATGAGTGACCTGATCACTCTCTACAACTCCCTTAAAAGACAGTGTAGCCAGGTGGGTCGGGCTGTTCTCACGGGCAACCAGTGACAGCACAAGAGGAAACAGCCTCAAACTGTGGCAGGGGAGGTTCAGGACATCAGGAGGAAATTCTTCACTGAAAGGGTTGTCAGGCATTGGAACAAGCTGCCCAGGAAGCTGGTGGAGTCACCATCCTTGGAGGTGTTCAGCGAACAGCTGGACACAGCACTCAGTGCCGTGATCTAGTCGACAAAGTGATGACCAAAGGTTGGACTTGATTATCTCAGAGGTCTTTTCCAACCTAGATGATTCTATGATTCTGTATGATTTTTTTTTCCTATCTTTTGTTCAGATAAGGACTGGAAGTTTTAATACAGAGTAGTATTTGAATATAGATTATATTTTACCATATATCAACATATAATATGGATCATGTGACTATTGAGAGACTGGGAAAGGATGCCAAGAGTTCCATCTAGATAAGCCCTCTGTCCTGAGATGGGCTCACTCATACCTACAGTCTTCCTGGCACTATCTGCCTAAACTTTTTTTTGACAAAACTTTGTTTTAAAATCCACACATCTCCTTAGGTAATCTGTTCCAGTGTCTAGCTGAGGTATTTCCTCAACATCTAGTCTGTGTTTGACACACAACCAATGTTTCATAGCCACACATCAGTACAGATGAATATAATTCCCAGTGGAAACAGCAGTGGCAGCAACACAGAAACTTGGCATCTGTCTGATGATGTCTGTTCCTTTTTCTTTAGCCAAGAAGCATAAATGTAAAATGAACCCAATAATTTAGTGAATATAGTTAACAAATACAGTTGGGGTTGCTGACATTTCTGTGCATACATTAACTCAAAAAGAACTGAAGAATCAGTAATTTTCTCTTAAAGTTGTAATACCTTGCCAGGGAATATTGGTAGTTTACTAGTGTAATAAGTTTACTAGTGGCATAAACACATGGATAGATCTTTTTTTTTCCTTACAACTATAATATGATATAATCTAATAGTATTGTAGGTCCCGAGGGAAGAGATGACAGTACTACTGACAGTACTATTGATTTGTACCTTTAAAACTGAAACCTACCAATATTGTAAAGAATGTACATTAGAAACCAAACTGGAAACAATATATGAGAAACAAGCTATCAAACTGCCTTCACTGAAACACCACTTGAAAGTGCTTTAGAGCATTGTAAACAGTCAAAAGATAGATTCTTGCAGCAATGAAAAAATTACCAATGGTGAGGTAAACTGCTGTTTCAGAAGAGACTGGAGAGGAAATGAAGGTGCCATGGAGTTTCTATATTGTCAGGCAGTACAGCAAAGTCAAGCCCAAGGGAAGATGTACAGGAAAAATTGGACTGCTAGAGCAAGCTGGGATAGTAACAGCCACCAGCATGATGATCTGCTTTATCAGCGTTTTGCCTTGTCTTGCAATGTCCAAGAATTATTACATTTAAAAAAAAAATTATTTTCTTCTTTCTCTGAATCCATGAGTATTTTTTAAAATGGGGGACAATTAAAAGAGTAAAACTAAATTACTTAGATTCCTGTAGCATTTCTTTAAAAATGTAATAGTTTTGAGGACCTCTTTCAAGAGATTGTCGGTTTGTCAACACTGTTGGCTCATTCCTCCCAACCTCTAAACTTATTTTTTTTTAATTGTCCTTATTGCAGCATTTGGGACATTTCTTTCTTATTTTCTTAGGTGAAGTTTGGTTATATGTGCCAGAGTTAGCAGCTGTGGTTATTATGGCCATTACAGTGGGTTCAGAGAAACAGGTTTTTAGGGAGCATGCCATCTCCCAGCCATTCTAGGCATCTTGGAAAAGGCTGTCTTTGTCTCTACACTGATTAAACACAGAGCCTGAAGTGAGCAGTTCGGATATAGATTTCTACATCAGATGAATCATAACCTGAAAGTTGCACTGAGTATTCCTGGTTACTGAGAGCACCGATTTTGACATCAGTTTTGTAATAACCTGTACAAGTTATTTCTGTCTTTTGCAATCCATTTGGATTCAGTGAAGTGTCAGATGAAGAAGCAAACACTTGCAGACTTTTTGGCTCTCCCTAAGTTAGGAACTAAAGAGCGCACCTTCCCCACAGGCAAGCATGTTGCAACATAAAATGCAAATAGCTTGAAACTAAAACAGAAGCAATAAAAGAATGGCTCTTTATGTGCCCTAGAGGAAGAGGAGAAACTGGCAAGACATTGTAAGACAATTCAGGTAAGAGTCATTTGACACAACCATGATGACACTCATATTATTGGTTTTAAAAGTCTTGACTTGTCACGAAACATACTTTGCTACAGATGTAACTAAATAAATGACAAAGGAGCTAAGTACCGACAAGGAAAGAAATTCACATTTAATACATGTTAATTCACATTTTTCTTACAGGACAGTTCAGTCAAAGTCAGTTCTTCGAGCATGGTAAATATTTTACACCAGAAAAAATAAATTAAGCAATAATGTTTGTATATACAAAAGAGGACAACTGGCAAAATTTAATCACAGTTGCTGCTCAACAGCAATTATCTCAAAGACTAACCTCTGGTAATATGTGACTACTAAGATGGTGACTCAACTGGTTCATATAAGAAAATAGCTTGGCTACTATAGAATAAAATTAAATTCTGCAGTTCCTTAACTTTACAACCACTCATGCTGCTGTCCTTGTCTCTTGACTATGCTGTTGTTCTGAAACAGTATGAGGGGATTTGTCCTTTCAGGATTTCATGATGGTGTTTGCAGTCATGGGAAATCTGTATGAGAGAGAAAACATCCCACTCAGCAGTAGGAGGATGACAGCCACAATCCCAATAGGAATGGCAGCACCAGCTTCCTGCGCCGCTGGACTGGAGGGCATGTAGTAAGAAGGAGGAAAAGCTATGCTCTGGTTGTGAGTTACAGAATAGAAATTCCAGCTCACTGGAATCAGGACACACAGACCAGCAAATACGTAGAAGAAGCCACCCACCAGGAAGAAAGGGGCAATGAGGGTTTTGTGAGTGATTCCCATATACACATTTCTCAGAGCAAATATTGTAGCTGCCAGTCCCAGCAAGCCCATGAACATGGCGATCAACAGGAGACCCTGAGCAGCATAAATTTCATGGGGGATGAAGGAGTCATAGCTGCTGAATTTATGGCAAAACTGTTCTCTATAGCCAGGTGAGACGTGAAGGTAACTGATGAAGCAGACTTTCCAAATCCCCACCCAGGCAATGCCAGAAGAGATGATGGTGGTGTTGTCCACGTGCCACACTCTCCATTCCACAATTCCCATTGAAACAGTGCACAGGATCCAGCCTACCGTGCCCAGAGCAAAGGCAGCAAGCTGGAGGTGTGAGGTGCTGACCAGGGAGTTCATCCTTTGGAGGTCCCCTGCTCTGTCACAGACACAGTTGCCATGCGAAGAGAGAGAGGCACTGAAAAGAAACAAAAAATAAAATGGCAAAGGCAATTATTATTTGGGTGAATAGGTGAACCTGTCAGTGAAAAAGAGAATGTGTGTGCAGAGGGAGGATGGTAGTCATCTTTCCCCAGCTTTAATGAACTGTTGAAATTTAATATCCATGGAAAATCACATACAGGTTTTAATTCTGTTTATGTCATGGTATCACACGGAGGAGAAAGTGTTTCTGATTAGCTCCCCTTATGATCTCCTTTACATTCACAAAAGGAAAATTCATGGTTTTTTCCAAGTTATTGTCTTCTTTGTTAATTTCCCATTATGTTCAAAGATCCTTATACACATTACACATAATCAGGAGCCCTAGAGTTACTGGCTAGCAGGAACAAAATCTGAGACAATCCTGAGGTCCCTGACTGTTGCAAGACATCCTACAAAGCAGAATCTGTGCTTCTTTCTCCCGGCAGCTGATGCTGGAGCCCAGTCTGTACAGACTTCAGCTTTTGTGCTGCCTTTACTGAGAGCTGCTGGGACCAGTGTCAGACAGAAAATGTAGCTCAGAGGCATGAGCAAATCCAGGCCACAGAGTCTGACAACAACCACTGAACTTTGGCCATTTTCAGATTAATTAGCCATGAACGCATTAGCAGAAACATTTGAATTAATCAGAAATGTAACACTGTACAGGGGCTGGAGCCTGGATATGCTGTCATTGCTTTCCCATCCTCAAACTTCATCCAAGTTTTTTTTTAGTGTTTTACTTTTGCAAATCCCATTTGTTTATAAACTGACCAGCTTCCCCAGTTTGAATCATCCTAAAACTGTGCTGGAAAATATTTTAGTCATTTAGCCTAGCAAAAGATTTAAGATTTGTTTGCTGACTGTACATTCTGAGTGCAAATTAGGGTTTTACTGTATTTTTTTTAAATAAAACAAAACAAAACAAAAAGATAAACAAATCAACAATTTCCTATGTCTTTTGTACACTTTTTTGAATATTTATAGGAATGATCTGTGATCAGTGAAGATGTGGCCTCAATTTTCTTGTGTAGATCTGACAGGTACTAGGGATCTGTATATTTTATAAGTTTTCTAAAATATTTTTTCTGCTGCTCCTATTTCATTCAAGACTGGAGAAATAGTGTACCAAGTTGACTCTAATAAGATATGTCTGCCACAATGTTTTGTGTACTAAACATTAAACATAAAGACTAAAGCAACAATTTTTCTATTTACTGATCTTAAGCTAAACAGATTCAGTTGATGATACCATTTAGTTGCAAAAATCCACCTGTGGAAATCTTAAAAAAAGAAATATCTTCATAACAATATGGCCTTAAGCAGACAGTGTCCTTCTCATACCGGTGCCCACTACACATTTACTTCAGTCCTGAAGGTGATGCCAGCCATGAGAGGATGGGACAGAGTGATTTTTGATGCCAGACAAACACAGTAACATCTGCAATTTTATCATTTTGGCCTCCCAATTCATCTATGTATCTCCAATAGGACTGATTTCCTGTGGGATATATTAATCTCCATTATTGCAAGTGTACATTTAATCCTCTCCAGCATGGAGGAAATTGCTCCGAAAGAGTCTCTTGTATTTTTATCTACTTAAACTGAAACCAATTTATAAACACTTTCTCAATTTGCTGTGTTATTTACAAAGTGATTATAAACCCCCCCTTTCTAATTAACTGCTTTTACCAGGCATAGAGCACAGTAGCCCCACGGGACATTTTGGATGGTTTTCTTTCTGTCTCACTTCCACATCAAAATAGCATTGTTTCTGTTCCTGTCCAGTGATGGGAGGGTGGTGAACAGGAAAGAGCACGAGCAGAGGAGTCCTGTGCTGACTCCCTTCAGCTTCTGCTGGAATCAGTGGAGCACACAGAAGCCAAACCTGAACCATGTGAAGATACCACCCTGTGTAGAGCCCGTATGTCTGTAACACTTCTCGTGTACATCATAAACATTCATTGAAACAACTTGCTGATATCAAGGTCATAAAAGATAGGTCAGCAGGTGAATCCTTATCATCAAGAGCTTTTCAGAGTATTTTATCAGCATATAACTTCATTGACTGAACGTACCCAGCTGTCTGCTCACAGAATTAAATGAGAATTAATGTGATTCTGAGCCCACTATCAAACCTGTATGTCCTGAGATACTTAGAATTGTATCCAGAATTGAACTATTAAATTAAAAATTAGGGAAAGTTCTTTTTTCCTTTAAGATTCACCGCAAAAATCACAGAACAAGCAAACACACAGGATGAAAGAATTTAAGGCTTATACAAAAGTTCTGAGAACATTGGGAAATAACCAGCTATCAAAGATGGGGTTTAGGTGAGTTATCAGGTGTCTAGACACACAAAAAATTGCTTATGTAGGAAATGATTCATTTTGGCTCATTTCTCCACACCCTGCCCACTGGAACTTATTTGATCTAACCTGGTATCACTGACTTAGAGAAAAACCAAGGTTCAAAAGAAGTACTTTTGAGATCAATGATGAAATTAAATTACAGTTCTCATACTTGTGTGTTTTGGAAAATCAAACAGAAGTCTATACTGAACGACCTCCTGGTACTGAGATTCAGCATGAAAGTAAGGAACAAAACATCAAAGTAAAATAGTTACAGGAGTTTTCTTGACATATGAAAACATGTCAAAATTAAAACAAAGTTCTAGTTCGTGATTCACTATGATAGAGGTTTTGCTGATATAAAGAAAAGACGACAAGTATGTATCACTTGCCAGAAGCACTGATTTTAAAGGAAACCTTTGGGCAAAGAGGATCAGGGAAACTCCTTTTCCCCCAAGTATAGAAAGATACACTGATTTTTCAGAACTACAGTGGCAAGTATTTCCAAAAAAACCCCAAAACAAGACATTTCTCTTGCATATGCCAAATAAAACAGGGAGTGAGCGGCAGATGCCAAACAAACCGGGGAGCTAGCTGCAGAGGGCGTCTTCCTCCAGGATTTCAGCCATTCCAGCGACTCCCTTGCTGTGAGACCTCAAGACGGAAGAAAGGAGGGAGGGAGGAAGGAAAGGAGGGAGGTGGGGTAGGTCGTAGCAGGCTGGGGTTTACAGCAGCGCCTGGGTCAGCGCTTTGTCAGCTTTTGCCTCAGCTGGATTCTGAAAAAGGTCACACCTTGGGGGTGACCCTGCACAGGGTCCATCCTCAGGAGGTGGGTGATGCAGGTGCTGAACTTGGCTGAAACACCAGCAGTGCCATTCCTGTAGATTTCAAGGACAGAGGCATCCCTTTTGGAAAGGAAGAATTTGATCTGTCACCAAGTTGTCATCCACAGAAAACAAAACAAAACACCCCCCCCCAGAATATTTTTTTAATTAAAACTTTTGGTCCCTGTACAAATGCCCCTTTCAGCCTGCTGGGAGAAAAATGTGAAAGCTGAGTCCCTGCATGTTTGAGCTATATTGGATAAAATACAGTTCAAAGCCCAGATCATATAGCAGGCTGTGCTAACACAGACAGCATTGGCTGGTTTCATGCTTTAGTAATTATATAAATATTTTTAATTAATTTGATTAGCGTAGTAAGGTTACCTGTACGGTCTGAATGATACAATGATGTAACACAATCACTAGATGAAATGTCCTAAGGCAAATGAACTCATATTCAGTCAGCTACAGGAGATCTGAGTAATTAGGTGGTGTCACTGGCATGCAGTTTTTGATTCAGGAGCTCACTCAGAGGTACAGATTTCAGCATTCCAGCTTTGCAGACCAGCTACTTCATGGCATGGCGTCAGCCTACAAAGGCAATCTGGCCAGGAGGAGCAAGCTAGGGCCATGTGGTGTCTACATCAGTGGGTGAAAAGCATGACTGAAAACCCCTTTCACCCAAAGAAGCGCGTAGTGGTTTTGAGCAGTGGCTGCAGTGCCATCTTTCAGTATCGCGTGATTTCATCCACATTTTCATTTAAAATTCTACTCAGTTCAACCCAACAACCACTCCAGCAGCTTCTGGGGATGGTCTTTGGACAGTCTAGAAACAGTAGTTGAAAACAGAGAGCTGCTTCTACAGGCTTCTCACCTGAAAGCCGTTTTCTCTCTTAATGCATCTTTCGTTTGCTTCCTTTGGAAGGGCTTTCCTTCACAGATATGTTTTTAACTAAATACCCTACTAAAGTAAAAGCAACACAGAATCACAGAACCATAGAATCCTAGGATGGTTTGGGTTGGAAGGAACCTTAAAGATATCTTGTTCCAATCCCCCTGTCATGGGCAGTGGCACCTCTCACCAGACCAGGCTGCATCCAACCTGGCCCTGAATGCTTCAAGGGATTGGGAGTCGGCAGCTTCTCTGGGCAACCTGTTCCAGTGCCTCACCACCCTCACAGTAAAGAATTTCTTCCTAACATCTAATCTAAGCCCAATCTCTTTCAGTAGGAAGCCATTCCCCCTTGTCCTGTCACAGTTTCTGATGAAGAGTTCTCTCCAGGTTTCCTCTGTAGGCCCCCTTCAGATTCTGGAAGGCTGCTATGAGGTCTCCACACAACTTTCTCCATGCTGAACAGCCCCAACTTTCTCAGCCTGTCTTCATAGGACAGTGCATATTAAATGTGAATTTGCTAGCATTCAATTTGAATTTGCACAGAGAAGACAGAAGCTACTAGTAAAAGATGATACATGCCAGTGTATTCATCCAAAAATAGAATCTTGAAGGATCCTTTTGTATTTATTGCTGATTTTTACTTAGATTAAGCATTGCACAGTGAGCAGCTCTTTTTCTTTATGAAAAGTATGTTAAACCATTGCACATGGACTTCAGGGACAGAATGAGACATGACTGTCCCACTCTTAGCTTCAAGAAACAGAGGGGACACCTGAGAGTCATGTTGACTTTCCTACAGATGCAAGCTTGCTTCTAGGAGAAAAAAATAAAAGCAAGCTGCTCTCACAATCGCCAAGTAGTTTCATAGAGGGGATCTTGGGTCATCTGTGCATCAGGCTTACCTTTAAAAATAATAAAATGAAATGTTGCAGTTGAATAGATCAGTTCTTTGTGGCCACAGTCCTACCTCCTGATATTCTCAGCAGAAGGAAATTAACAGAAATGGAGCTATACTTGAAATTTTTTCAAGACTTCTTTTACTTCCAGTAATTGTTAGTGATGAAAGGCTGGGGCTATGATATCGATTCTGAGGGTGGAGAAACCTCATTTACACCAAATGCATTTCACTTCTAGAATTAATACTGTGTCTTCCAGAAAGCTGTTTTAATTACATTCAGTAGTCTATATGATGCCTTAACCTGGTCTTAAAATTAAGAGAGCTGAACACAGAGTTAAGAGGGAAAAGGGTTTTTACCTCGTATTTATTTAAGGATCCTTAGGTGTGATGAAATGCACATCGAAATGCACCCCAAAGTCCCCACCAAAGAAAATGGCCACACCCAATGTGATGAGTATACAATTATATGTCTTGCAAAAATTAGCATATCTATCAAAGATTCCCCAATGAGGGACTCGGGTGAGACCCCCCACCCAAGGGACCCTCCCCCTGGATGGGCCTATCTTTGTTTACAGAATGTGTTCTGGAGAGGACCTTGGTGACTGGGGTTTTTAGAATGTTTAGTCTCTAAACTTAACGAAATACTGGGTCTAAGGGGAGTTATCGAACTTAAAGAATTATAACTATGTAAGCTAAAAGCAAAAGGAATATATAAAGCTATATAAAAGAGTATATAAAAGGGGGTATAAAAGAAAAGCAAAAAATCATCATGGCATCAATATCTATCTGCTGGGTTTCAGATCTGCCTTCTACAACACAACCTGCCTTAAGTTCCTGAAACAAAGACTTTAAAAACCCTGCAGGTAAATGCAGGAGAGAAAAAAAGCTATCAAACTCTCTTAATTCATGCATTTAAATATAATTGGGCCTCTCGGCTCCCTACCGGGTCTCAGGCTCCCTCCTGGGGGGATGAGGGCCTGTGCCAGGGACGGATGTCCAGCTTGTAGGTGGTGTAAGAGTGTGTCCCCAACCACACAATCACCTGCAACACTTGTCTTTAAATTCATCATTTCATATGATGGGTTGAGAGAAGGAGGGCTCCAGCTTTCAGAAGCATTGAAGGGAGTTTGCCATTTAGCAGAGGTTCTTTAAAGGTGGCTGTGTGCTGGGTAATACCTTCCCCAGCAGCAGCATCCTCTCTGCAGTATCTCTTACCCCTCTGGGACCTGAGGCACCAGGCAGAGCAGGATGGGCCAGTCATCAACACCTGGAACATAAGATCTCGAACACTGAAACTGCAGGGAAATGTGAGATGGAGCTGTGTCTTGTCATGGAAATTTGTGGAAGTCTTACACAAAATGCATGATCCTTGACATGATATTCAAAGACTGTGCTAATGCCTTAGGATCCTTCAGTTTGGATGTGTCTAGAAGAGAACTTCAGAAATGTTTTTTGTGCTTGTGCCATCACTGTTTCAGCGCAGCTGTGGCTGAAGCACAGCTTTATGTCTAAGGCTATCTACTTGCTGTGGTGCTGGCCACAAGAATTGCCACTGGCTGATAAATCAGTCTATTCCTACCTTCTTCAAAAGACATTTCAAACAGTCAGCGTGGCAGTTATTTTGACAGCCCCTGAAAAACCAAGGCAGATAACCTGGCTGTGTTGAGATGGGATCCTTTCAGGAAGCTTCAGAAAGCAGAGGGAGCCCAAAAGCTTGCCTACTCTGGGTGTCTGGCACAGAGAAAAGAGCACTAAGGGTTCAGTAGTGTAAATAAGGCAACCACATCCAGGTCCCAGAGACCTCACACACGACTGGGAAGATGAGGGCACTGAACACACACTTGGGGCAAGGGAAGATGCCACCCAAGGGGAGACACCTTCCAGTCAAAAGAGTGGGAACTAATGCTTCCTGGACCTACAGGAGAAATGAAGAACTCCTGAAGCAGCTTGAATGTCAGCCTGGAAGTGCTGCACGGGCACCTGGCCAGGAGGAAGGAACATTCCCTGAGCCAAGGGCACGTAAGGAAGTGGCTGCTAAAGGGGCAGCAGGAGACCACAAAACCTGCACACAGCAACCCCCTGGCAAGGCTTCCATAGATGGGAAGATCCCCATAGATGGGGGAAGTGGGTGCAAGGAGAGCTTTCCAAAAGGATGGGAGACTGTACTTGCTTCCTAGTAAATGATGGCACCGCTAAAATAAAATATGCTAAAAAATGATCCAATCTGAAGAGCGATGTCTGAGTCTCCCTGTCTGAACCCACTTGCCTTCCAAAAGACCAAGAATTTTACTGCAGCTTGTAACCAGCTTAAAGAGAAAGTTCATGATAAACTCTTCTTATATAAAATAAGCATAAAATTCTTTTTCCAGCCCACGTAAGCAGAAATTCACTTGTTTCCACTTACTTCATGTTTTAAGCAAATATTTTTGCTTTAGATGATGCCAGGCATCACATGCCTTTTTAAATTAACATTCAAATCCTTTTGTAAAGTTTTATAGCCTAGATGCAGCTTTATTTGACTATACTGAACATGGTTTACTAACCAAATCTGGTGTTTAATATAAGTCTTGCAGCAGAAAGGGAGTTTTAAAAACCCCAACAATATAATAATTACAAAGGTCTCTTCTTAGCAATATCTCTTATGATTTAATGCTTGGAAACTTAATTCTTCAATTCCCAGTTGGGAAAGCATTCTTTATAGAAAACAAATAAATATATAAATCTCTCCCCATCTGTTCTCTATCAGCACTTAATAAAATAAGTAATATTAAAAAAAGGGGGCACTTACTTCTTTGAGTCTGAGAGTTGCCTAAGGCTTTGAAGCAGTGTCAGCTGGATGAAGCAAGTTCCAAAAGGGAGGTGGAAAAAATGCCCGTGCAAATTGTCCAACTTGTTACGCTACCAAACAGGTGCCTCACGGTTCCTTGTCACTCTCCCACTAAGTCAACAAAGATGTAGGAAGTCAGTTAATCATTAACATATTATAAAAATATGAAAGCTTTGCCATATGCCATTTATTCTAATTGCTTTAAAACACTTACCAAAGCATACAGACAACTCCCATGGAAATCACAGTTTTCTGTAAGATACCCTTTCAGAAAATCTACCTTTTTGATTACAAAGATTTTCCAGCTTGAGAACACCATGATGCCCCAGTCTGACAGTCTGAAGGACACAGAATTCCCATCTGAAAGAGAACAAAGTAATTTCATAATCCTTTCTTTTTTGTAAGATTTTTCTTCCTGTGTTTATGCAACTTAAATAAGTGCAGCTCTGCAGAAGAAACAAAGGGGAGAAGGAGGAGTTTCTCCAAGGAGTAAATTCAAGCTGAACTGCTCTCTTGATGGACTCTCTGGTTGGCAGCACCCACACTTTAGTACAAATTGTACTATGCTTGCTATCTCA
This sequence comes from Oriolus oriolus, assembly GCA_013400235.1. Taxonomy (NCBI): domain Eukaryota; kingdom Metazoa; phylum Chordata; class Aves; order Passeriformes; family Corvidae; genus Oriolus; species Oriolus oriolus. The sequence continues at coordinate 431,804 of VXBT01011976.1, forward strand.
GATGCTTAAAAAAACACATACATTTTTAAAAATTATGTTTGCCTTGCTTCATGGTTTTCCCATGAATGTAAACAATGGCTCTTATGAATTGGAAGAATGTTCTTAACTCCCTTCTGCTTTCTCCTCTTTGAAGACTGTTCTAAACCCTGACAGACTCCAAATGATGCACCGGCTCAGCTGGTTACAGAACAGGGCTATCGACACCAACCTTGTGTGTTCGATCTCTGTATGGGCCTTTTGCTTAAGAGCTGGACTTGATGATCCTTGTGGGTCCCTTCCACCTCAGAATATTCTGTGATGCTGTGACATTTCAAAGCCTGGTGTTAAAAGACAAGTAAGTTCCATTCACAGAAATATCCTGAAATGGGGAAGCCCCATTAAAAATTCTTCTCATTGAAAAATTCTTCTCATTGTAACACGCACAATGGCTGGTTATTGCCATCACTAAAGAAGGCTGAAAAGTGTCATTAACTCACATCTTCCTGTTTTCTGCATCACCTTTAATCCTCTCCTGCTGGATCTTGCAGGTGATGCCAGTTCACCGGTTCATTGTGCAGGTAATGCAGCCTGGCCATGACAACAGAGTCCTGTCCTCTCCTGCAGGTCACCAGCCTGGGATCTCCTCTCTGGCTGCTCACAGCTGGATGGGGTTGGTTGGTGCACAGGCAAACTCAGCTGCTCAGGCTCTGCTGTTGTGTGCCAAGAAGCCCAACACACACACACACCCTGGTGGGCTGCTGTCATCTGCCAGACTCCAGGACGGCCTCCTGACATCCTGACAGGGCTGCTGATTCACAAGGACAGCATCCTTGGGCAGTAGATAGCTGGCAGATAGATTCCTTTTCTTGCATTTAATAACTGTGAGAGACAAAATTTGCAGACAAAACCATTGCTGATTTTACACATGAAGCTGCTGCACACCCCTATTTGTCTCACCCCGCGACAGGAGGGGCGTCCCCTACACCACTCTCAGAAGAACAATTCTTTGCTCACCAAATTCTCTGACTTATTTCTTCGTAACAAAAAAAATAACAAACCCCCAAAACAAACACAACAACAAAACCAAACCCACTGTGATATTTTAGAGATTAAACTGTACTGAAAAATAATGAGTTCAAGGTATTTGTCTGCCACCATCAGTACAGTGAAGTTTAATTCAACTGGAAATCTACAGTGCTCAGTCTGTGATAACAACCAGCAGCATAAGCATCATTACATTAGTGAGAAATACAATACACACAAAACTGAATGGAAGAAGACAGGAAGCAAATGACAGTATTAAGTGTTTTTTCTTCTCAGTGTGTGATTATGAGTTCTATAAACATACTCCTTTTTGGTGTAATAGTGACAAATTATTAGGAAGCAGATAGAAATTAACTAAGTTTCTGACTACTTTATTTAAAGGAACACATTTTAAACCCAAGACTTTATTGTTCCTTGAATGCCAATGGTTAATAGTTTTTGAGGCAGAAAACATTTGCTTTCTTCCTCCTATGGCCTGGGCCCAAAGCACACTGAAATCACTGGAAATAGTTCTGCTGACTTCAAAGACCTTTAGATCAGGCCCGGTCCCTTCTGTGGTTTACAATTTCATTGTTAAATACCACAGAACAGGAAATATTTGTTTCAAGTTATTTTTCCTTTTATTTGTTACACATTGAAAAACCAGCCTGAAATCAAGACGCTGTGCAAGATGCATTGCCCAGCAAGTGGCACCACGTAGGCAGCTGAGAGAGCCCGTAAACAGCTCGGAGGCTCAGGTACAAGTGATGCCTTTTCCTGGTCTTAAAATTAAGAGAGCTGCACACAGTTAGGAGGGAAAAAGGGTTTTTACCTCGTATTTATTTAAGGATCTTTAGGTGTGATGAAATACACATCGAAATGCACTCCGATGTCCCCACCAAAGAAAATGGCCACTGACAATGCGATGAGTATACAATTATGTGCCTTGCAACAATTAGCATATCTATCAAAGGCTCCCCAATGAGGGACTCGGGTGAGACCCTCCACCCAAGGGACCCTCCCCCTGGATGGGCCTATCTTTGTTTACAGAATGTGTTCTGGAGAGGATCTTGGTTTCTTTGGGCTTTTAGAATGTTTGGTCTCTAAACTTAAGGAAATACTGGGTCTAAGGGGAGTTATCGAACTTAAAGAATTATAACTATGTAAGCTAAAAGCACAAGGAATATATAAAGCTATATAAAAGTGTATAAAAGGGGTATCAAAGAAAAGCAAAAAATCATCATGGCATCACAAGGACTTTCTCACTTTTTGTTTCTGAGACAGAGGTTACTTCCAGGAAGAACAGCAGCCTCCCTGCAGCAGCTTGCCAGTCTGTGGTCAGTGAATTAGGGAACTAGAGTTGGTGCATCCTCAGTCTTGGTCACTCCCTGCTTGTCCTCAGCAGATCATCAGACCAACAACTCTCCAAAGCCAACACTGAACCTAAGTGTGGGCCTCTAAAACCACTGCTTGAGTCTAAGAAAAGTTTCCATAAACACCTTTCCTAACTCTTTACCTTTAAGGCCAACCCAAGCTGTCCTTTAAAACTTGGGAAACTCAGAGGTGAGGCAAACAGCTCTACCAAACTCAACACATCTCTCATCATTAAGTGCTACACAGCCCAGCAGCAGCTGACCTTCTGCCTGTTTTGCTCAGACCTCTTCAAACACGGATCAGAAATACACTGTCAACAGTACATCAAATGACACTGGAAAGCAGTGACACTTAAAAGGTGAGGATGTGTTTTCAGAGAGTGCACAAAACCCTCAGCACAACTGGTACCTCACTGCTGAGGCAAATCCCCTAAAGAGCCCACTGGACTCTGCACAGATAAATTCCACAGCTGTTGCAGTAACAAACACCCCAAACCCAGATGGGCTTTTGAAAGGGTTAAAACCCCCTGCACTTCATAGCACGTGCCTTGGGAAGGGGGAAGAAAGCCTTCAGGAAAGGGGCTTGGGAGGCCTCCCTGTGGGATGGCTCTGTGTTTCTCTGCAGATGGAGGTGGCCGGAGCTGGAGGGATGAATGAGCCACTGGAGTCCCGTTCCTGTGCCCCCAAACACAGCCCTGGGGCGCGGCTGCTCTTGTCACGGCACGGCAGAGGGCTCAGCTGTTCAACAGCTCAGCTTCGGCTTCTGGAGTGGTTTTCACTGTCCATCCTGCCAAGCCTGGCTAACGCTGGGAGTCTGCAGCAGCCAGGCTGCCCAAGGCTTGCCCCTGAAGAGGCAAACCACTGCCAGCCTCAAGGGACTCCACAGGGAAGCACTACACATTATCAGATACTCAGCTCAACCCCAAACTACACTGACCCTTCTTATAGCTGCCAGCAGGTGCTGCTTGTTTTTATGGTTCATCCCATTGGCTGGGAGGTTTTCTGGCTCCAGAGAACTTGCTAATAGGTTTGTTGTGATTATGTAATTGTATTTTGGGTGGCCTTGATTTCTTTTCTGTTTTGTGAAGTTCCAAATAAACATGCACGATGCTCAGTCCCTACTATCCTCTGTGTTAGTTCCACTTGCCCTCAGTGCAGGTGGGATTTAAACACGTGTTTTAGCCTAAAATTACAGTGGACTCTGACATTATATGAGAGGGATTATACGTTGTCCCTCCCAGCAAGAGAGACGGTGTTCAATGTCCAATTTAGGTATTACAAGCTAGGGAGACTGTGCTCCAGTCATGTTTGGACTTGCTTCCTTTCAATCTTGCACGGCACCAATATCCCTAACAACAGTCACACACCTTTTAGTGCTTCTTCTATCCAAACTACATCAGAGACCTTTTGTCCAGCATCTACACCGCCGGTGGTGTCCTCAGAGCCCCTGCTGACACACTAACATCCCTTTATTTTTGTCCTTAACTTTCCCTGGATTCCCTTTTAACTGAGGTAGAAGTTCTCCTACGAAGAATTTGACCCTTTTACTATTGGTCTATTAAAAACCAGGGGGAAGTGCACACAGAACAGCTGCCCAGACTATCTCCAGCATGGGTTGTTTAGACCTTTTCTTCAGAGGCCAGCAACCGTAGATCCTTCGGAATGGGATCATTACATTAGTGAGAAATACAATACACACAAAACTGAATGGAAGAAGACAGGAAGCAAATGACAGTATTAAGTGTTTTTTCTTCTCCATGTATGATTTGGAATGGGGTCACTATTAGTTTTTAAAGCAAAATTGAGATTACTATTACAGGCTCAAAAATTTTAAGAGGGATCATTTCACTGTGATTGCGACTCGACAAGGGGCTGATTTAAAACCAATAAAATCTGTCTTTGGCTCAGCAAGAAATTGATGCTTTTTCCCGGAGATGCAGAACACAAAAGCTGGCATGCATGAAATGAAGGGCTGCTAAAATTAGATGCACTCTTGTGGTTTGGGTAGGCTCCTAGTTATTCCCAGATACCCAAAAGTAGGTCATTCAAAGCTTAACAAAGACATTTCCCTCAGACTTGACATTTTCGAGCCAGTGGAAAAGACCACCTGATGGGAGAACGTTATCAACACGTCACACTGGGGTTTCACTCGCCTTGGCAGCGTTTCTGAGAGAGCTGCAGTGCTACAGCACCAGGCTTTTGTCACTTCACTGGAGCTGCTTTAGCAGCTTGTTCTTATCAGCCGTTAGAAGTGTCAAGGAAATCAAACAGCAATGAATTTTCATTAACAGGAATGAAAGTAAGAGATCAATAGAAACGTTTAGCTGTTAAGAGAGCACGGGGGTTTAACAGCTTTACAAAGCAACTGCACAAATCATGGGGCAGTATTAAAGTACTAGTTTAGGAGAACGATATGAATAACTAGTTTCTCATTAGCTGATCATGACCATGATCTGAGGTAGGAGATCTTTAGGGTCTTTACTGACACTCTAAAGGGGTTTCTGTACCTTTGCCCCAATTCCTGGCCACTGTAATAGCTGAACAATGGCTGTGATCTTTCACCTGACCAGTACCCTATTTAGATAAATGCAGTAGGAAGTAGATAGAAATATTCTGGTGAGTCAGAACACAACTAAAATAGGATACTACAGAAAGCAAAACAGATTTCTTGCAAAAACCCTAACAGCCACAAGCTGGGTGCCAGTGGAGAGCAGAGGGATGCAGTTCTGTAAAGAGCTCCAGACACGGCAAATTCCTTAAATATGTGAAGGGAAGCTGCTTTTCAAAAGCATTTTATTCCAGCATCTCCAACTTAAAGGCAGAACAGCTCTACTTTTTATCCTTGTGCTGGACTGTCATTTACTTGGGCAGTGGGGGAAAGAAGTGTCAAACTGCCACTGCTTACCCTCAAAGCCCTCCATAGCCAGCTTAGGAGTTACAAGGCAGAGATGAAAGGCCATCAATGCTCCAGCACACGCTGGAGCTTGGGACAGTTTCAAAATGTGGGGACAACCACCTGGAAGGTTCTGATGAAGAGGGGAATGCTTTTATGGACAGCTGAATTGGTCAGCACAGGAACGCTTGTAGGAAACCCCAAACACAGGAGAAAAACCAGAAGCAAACTAAGTAACTAACTGAACCAGTAAAAGAAGAAGAGTTTGTGGCAGTTCCCATAGGTGCATGTGTGGAGAGGGTCCATAAAAGAAGAAAAAAAATTGTCTGAGCCTTGCTGCCTGGAGTGCTCGAGCCCCATTTGCAAGCCAAGGGCTTGCAAACTCCCACCTGTTTTCCCGACCTGTCAGCTCCAAAAGCCATCTTATAATTACTGCTGCTCTTTTAATAGCCCTGTCATAAAACTGTAGGCAATCTAAATATTTACTGAAGTAGTCACACCTCGGTATGTGACAATGTAATGTAAGAACAGCAAACACAACAGGTGGATTTACAGTGACCATGAAATTTTCATTCCCAGTTTCCTGACTTCCAGAGGCTTTATGGCCAACCTTCACACCGCACTTTCCCCATCATTCATGACAAAAGGACTGCACCCCTGACACCCTTGAACATTTGCACCTAATTTTTATTTTCATGTATCTGTCTTGTACTCACTGGGTCCTGACAGGGCTTTCTCTGCTCAAACAAGTCTCATGCTGTATGTGATGCTCAATAGCACACATACACCAACTTTTAAATCCCAGTTTTGATAAGTGAGTGCTCTTTGTTATGACATATCTCTCTACTCTCTAATAATTTACATGAATCTCTTCTCTCATTCTCCTTTCCTTTGCAGTGGACATAGATTGTGGGGTTAGACACAATATTTTAGAAAGTTTATGAAGTTTTCAGCAATATTGCATCAGAAGTTACTACTTTTCCTGTGTTCCTCTGTTTCAGCCTTTTTCCTAGAGCACAGAGCTCATGTGAACTGTTCATTTGCTGTGATCCCCACAGGTTTTGAGAGCCTGCTCTATATGTCATTGTCCATGTGATCTCCAAAATTTGCTCCTTGATTAATTGCTTTCCATGTCACCATATGAAATGATAATTTGTTTGAACACACCCAGAATACTTTTTCTCTATGCAACTTTCCTCTTCATCGTTTGCCATACATGTTGCAAACAGTGACCATTATCACTGGGCTTCTGTTGCAGTCATCTCCTATTGGTTTGGAACTGCCCATTGCAATAAATGTTGGTCTAAGTAACTCCACCTTTGCAAAACCAGTGTGACAATGAAGTTTACTCACCTAGGTTTTTTTCTTCCCTACTGCGTAAAAATAGGAAGAAAAGTGGTTTTTTTAAATTCTTGAACTCTAATTGTATACAAATACACAGAGGATTTGGAGAACAGAGCCTTGTAAGAATCCTTACATCTGAAATGCCAGAGACATATCTTCTGTATTAAAATCAAAAGTATTCAGCATGTGCAGGCATTTGACAAATGGAGCTGCAATTAATGCTGCACACAACACCTCAGCTTTTAGAATTTAGTGCTGAGTTAGAGACTCAAGGCGTGGATTAATCCCACTTCTCAGTTCAATGCCTAAATTAGCTTTGTCTGCCAAGAGGAGAAGGAGGTGAGGAAGGGAAAGATATTTGGGTTGAACCAAGCTCTTTCAGCAACCTTAGCTCAGCTCAGCTATAGAGGGAGTCAAGGCCAATCAGGCTCCTTATTTAGGCCACTAGCTCTATACCCAAACTGCAATCCACATCTAGGCCCCCATGCATGCCGAAGAGTTGGACTCTGGTATCAGTGTCTGAACCCAGGCACCTCAGACTTGAAAAAAAACAGGACAGAAGTGAATCTGCAGTTGTATCCTCAACAGCCTTTGGCACTTATGCTGCAATTATACAGCCCTTTAAGGCTGGATTCAAAGCCTGATGTTGTATCCTGCATCTGGAGGGACAAAAACCTGGATGTGAGCCAGAAGAGGGGGCTTGCAGCTCAGAAAGCCAAATGTATCCCTGGGCTGCATCAAAAGCAGCTTGGCCAGGGAGGTGATTGTGCCTGGAGTGCCACATCCAGCTCTGGGGTTCCCAGCACAAGAGAGATGTGGACCTCTTAAAGCAGGTCCAGAGGAGGGCCTGGGTGATGATCAGAAAGCTGGAACCACTCTCCTATGATGACAGACAGAGTGGGGGCTGTTCAGCCTGGAGAAGAGAAGGCTCCAGGGAGACCTTCTAGCACCTCAACAGGGCCTGCAAAAGAGCTGGAGATGGGATCCTTACAAAGGCATCCAGTGACAGGACAAGGCTTTAAATGGAAAGAAGGTGGGTTTAGATCAGGTATTAAAAACAAATTCTCCACTGTGAGGGTTGCGAGGCACTGGAACAGGGTGCCCAGAGAAGCTGTGGATGCCCCATCCCTGGAAATGTTTGAGGACAGGTTGGATGAGTGTTTGAGCAACCTGGTCTAGCGGAAGGTGTCTATGGCAGGGAGTCAGAACTAGGTAGTTTTTAAGGTCCCTTCCAACCCAGGCCACTCTATGATCTGGTAGGGCACTGGGGCACGTTCTGCTCACGCTTCTCCATGGAGTATTTCTGTTCTGAAGTTCACTGATGGCCTACCATGAACTATGCAAGAAAGTCCTGGGAACAGAAACCCAAGATCCTCCACTCCCTATTGATGGCAAGGCTGAATATTTAGATATTCAGCTTCTTGCTGTCTAAATCATGCTTTCCTGGCAGAACACAATGATCCAACTTAAACAGGAATTGGGCAGTTGCTCTGCCCTCAACCAGAAGCCTGGTATTAAATCAAGCTCCGAAGAGGTGGCAATTAGGGAAGCAAAACCCCAGAGAACAAGCCAGGTCACTCATTCTGTAAATGTGTTGTGCTATAAACACCCTCATCTCCCAGCTTGTGTGACTTCAGCATCTCAGCATGTCCAGCTGGCCTGTTGAGTGAATTTAGGATGACCACAGAGGGTAACTTCCTCCAGGCTCCTTAGTGCCAGAGAGGTGTTCCAGTGTCTCCTGAGCCAAGAAAGGGGTGTCACTGAATGCACAGAACATGATAGTCTTACACAGTGAGACCTCAGATTCTGAAATTCTGAGTTATTCCCCGTATCTTTAATTTTCAAAGATGCTTTAAGGTATTTTTACATTGTAGTAACTAAAAAGCCTGCTCTAGCACATGGAGACAGAACACTTCTGCTGTCACGTATGGAGAAAGAAAAACAGGAAATTCATAGTCCTGAAGCACTTTACCACTGGTTTAGTTTTTCTTCCTTCAGGGCACTGATTCTTCCAGGTTTTTTTGGTTTTCACTTCCTTGAGATATGTATCACCCCAGTAATAAGAGAATGACTGCTCCACCCCTTTCCAGTCAGTGTCGGCCACTTTCGATCATCACAGCTTGTTTTCCTGTTTTATCTCTGGAGGAACCATTCCTGCGTGAGAAAGCGGCTGAAGCTGCAACTCCTGGGAGTGGTTATGAATAGTATTTACAGGACTCATGCCTTTCATATTTAGATACTGAGATAAACAATCTTATCTTCCTTCCATTGCTTATTATTTAGCCTGTGACTGCTCATTGTATTTATATTTCTCTGAGGCTTTTAGAAAAGACACAAGTGTAATTTATCAGTAACAAACACTATGAAGAGCAGACAGCTGGGAAGTAAAACAGATGTTGAAACTAAGCGCCTGAAATAATCCTCGTCATGAAGATTTTGTTAATTCCTCTCAGGCTTTTGGACTTCACAGCTCCACTGAAACAATGTTTTGGTAAAACTCTTGTAAGCAGACATCCATTGCCCTGTTTCCAGAACATGTTCTCCATAAGGAGCCCAGCAAATGCTGCTGTCACAAGGAACAGCAGCAAATCAACAACTCTTGGTAACGTGTGTCAGACCACAGCTTCCTCACAGCCAACACTGGCTCATCTTACAGAAGCTGCTTGGAATGAATAGTTTAGTTCACACAGTTGCAGCTTGGTATGCACTTAAGAAAAGCCTTTCTTTCACTAACTCCATTAAAATATAGGAACACAGACCTAAAATTCTTGACAGTTCTCACCTGGGACATGCAGCACGCAGGCCTTTTAGATGCCATTTTGCTTTGCTGGAGATTTTATGTTACTGAAAGTAAGTATGATTATTTTTCTGTATCTTCTACCACCCTGTATATCTTCAGCTTCACAGTCACAAATCCATTTGCTTCAATTAAAATCTCTCCTGTATTAAGACAATCACGAGCAGCAAATTAAAGTATTCCAATAAAAGATGAAATGCACTGGGAATCTGGTTGCTCTCTAGTGGCACTGTTGTAGGTGAACAAGTGACACCCAGAGAGGAGGAGATACACAGAATTCCTCACTCTGTTTCATCCCAGAAGAGGTGCCAGAAATCACCACAGACATTTGTGGTATCCCACCCATGGCAGCAGCCAGCACAAGGTAGTCAGAAGCAGCAGCAGGCAACAGCTAAAGACAGTTTGTGGATACGTTTCTTGTTAACTTTACCAAGAAGTAGTTTGTTGCATGGAGGAGAATTAAGAGGAAGGGAGAACACAGACTCCACTTAACACTGATGTGTTTGGCAATAGCAGAAGGCACATCCTAGTCACAAGGCCATCTCCCCTACAAAACTTAGGAGACTGCCTCCAAGACAAAGCATCAAAAAGCATCCAAAAATGAAGCCATTGTGAGGATTTTTAACATAGGAGGAAAAAAATTTGCATTTTACTAGCCTTGTGCTCCGGAAAGGCTCAACTACTGAGACTAAAATAAAACTCAGCCTAAGACACACAAGAGCCCACTAACCCACATGGTTACAACCAAGGAAAAGGTGTTTAATGTAGCCCGTCCTAAAGCAATACTTGTTCTGCTTGTAGGTGTGCTACTGTAGCCTGAGTGAGAATCACCTTCTGCTACTGAACTGCATCCAATTTCAAATCACATTTTCCTCTGGAATGTATTAAGTTAACCTACTTCATACTGAACAGCTTTATTCATAGAAACATTACCAAAACAGCAGGTAGGAAGAATGAAACCCAAGATTTCTCAGGCGAGTTGCTAACTCACATGGGTTACCCATCTTACAGTTTATGGATCATTGTAATTAGTTAAGCTGCAGACTGGAACTGTGGTAAGTAAATGTGAACACCAATTTACCACTGCTGAGAACTGACAATATATAATCTAGTTTAAAGATGGAATTGTTAATTTTCATAACATTCTGTGGGCATCATCTGCTCAAGTATATAGAAAAACAATTTATCCTCTAAAAAAAACCTGCACAACTGAGAAGCCCTTAATTAGAATAAGCATTTGAACTTCCACAATAAATGACTGGGCACCACTAAAACAGGAGCTGCTTTCTACTGCATATCATAAGGCCTTGCTAGAGCTACTGGATTGCCAACAGGTTACTTCAGCTGTAAAAACTGAGACAATTAAGTACACCAAAATTAATCACTAGAACTTGATTGGGAAAGAGTATCATAAAATGGTGATTCTTTTGAAATCTGAGGGTCTCAAGTACTCCACAAAATTTCAGTTTAAAGAAAGGCAATTAAAAAAATTCAAGTAGAATTAGTCAAAAACTAGACTGTTATTCCTCTGAAGCTGCCATCCTGGATTATACCAGGAAAACTCACAAAAACAGGCACAAACAGGTGGGTCCATGTACAAAGAGAGAGTGAGAAGAAGGGTGAAAAGAAGTTTAGAAAAATCCTACAAATACCCAACTATTTTTCTTCCCCTAACTCCCTTTTCTCAGATTTTATAAAGACGTTCACAGACAATCACAGACAATTAATTTCCAGGATCAAGCTATGCTTCTGTGGTCACCTCTACTACAAATTTGTGCATACTTGCCAGTGTTTCCCAACGAGGCAGAAGATTCTGCAGTTAATCTGAGAACCCCCATTAAACTGAAGTTTCTGTGAAAGTCTCTTAGAGTTGGAGAGTTCACAAGTCATCTGATCTGGCAAAAAATCTTGCATACTACTGACTTTAAGTATTTCTGTATGAAGTATCCATTCCAAACATGGGATGAAGCTGAAACAGTGGAACTGCCCAAGCAGCAAAGTCTAAACTGCTCCCCTGGTATGTACTCTGTAAGTGGTGAGAGACCCATTTATTTTATCGACCTCATAACACATTTTGCCTTTCTGCCATCTCATATTCACACTCTTAAAATACTAAATAGACACAGACATTTCTGGTACTTACACTGGGAGCTTGAGAATGATAGATTACTCAACACATTAAATAAGCTGTGCAAAGGCAACAAACTTTGTCCAACCACAAGATAATTGGCCTGGCCTTGAAAAGCTCAGAGCACTGCTGACGGGCACCATGAGATGGCCAACACTGAAAAGCAGAGCAAAGCAAAGGAGTAGCTTTTGACATTAAAACTGCACACAAAAACTAACTCTACATTGAAATATACAGTTTATTTTTTCAAAGTCAAGCAATACCATTTGTCAGTAGGTACATGTTAAGTGTCAGGCAGGAAAACTGTACATTTTCACTCTGGGCTGCAGGATCCAAACAGCTGGAGAAGCTTTGTGGAAATCTTTCACTTTACAAAGAGATCTAGAATTGAGAACAACAAAGGATGAAGAAACAGCCATCCCCAGGATGCCAAAGGCAAAACATTAGCACCAGATTTTTTTTTGAAAAAGCAACAGTACAGCTATTTACAGATTTACATATAACATTGGGAGGCCACCATCTTCACGTTTCCAGGGTGAGTGATTTTCAACAGTTGAAAAAGGAAAGGAGATAATAGTGTCTACGCAACTGGTCTGTGAAAAGGATAATAGATACAGCTTTCACAATATTGTTACCTTTTATCAGAGATCTAAATCAAAGTACTGTATACAAACACATTGTAATTATATTATTATTCACATTTCACATACACATTTCAGAATAACCACAATATGTAAAATTTTTAAAATGCCACAGATAAAACAATGCACACTTTTCTCCAAGCTAAAAGACAAGCATAATTTATGTTTAGTTTTGGGTTTGTTATGGTTAAGGGGTAAGTTTAAGGACAAAGGGACCACTTGTCCTAAGAACATAGCAGCAAATAACTGTGAGATGCCAGAAGACCACATTTCTGAACTAGGAGGGAGAAACTAAGGTCAGCTGTAGGTCATGCAAAATGGTAGCTCCATTTGACCTCAGCTGATGCACACCAACATCATTTCAATTAAAATTTGGTCCAGGTATACAAAGTAGTGCACGATAAGGGTGTGTGCAGGGGCAACAGTCCTTTTAATGTTTGCATCTGTCTGTAAAGGAACTGGTTCCAGAGGATTTTTCCTCCCCAGTTTCCCAGCTCGCAAGGAATTCACCGATCAGCGCCTCTCCAGTTCTTTCCCGCAAAAGAGAGGATTTAGGTAAGGACAGAAAAACTCTCGTGAATGCTGCCATACTGCAGGAGTAGTGAGAAGAACTCTTTGCTCTCTTTTCAAGATCTGACTATTTGTATTTTCAACCTGCTTAGCTACAGACTGGCATTCACATCAGCCTTGGAAATGGCTTCTGGTTGGGGAACCTATTTGTCTGAGGAGAGATTAATGTTTTCCTTACTATAATGGAAATGGCATATACGCAAAGTCTTCCAAGACTTTCTTTGCCTGCAAGACTTCATCTTAACATAGAACTTGACACTTAAAGACACTACAGAATTTCACTGTAGGTATCTAAGCAAGTCAGCATAACCCATTACTGCGCTGAAAACATGAGTTAGCACCTCTTTTTAGAGCTACTGGAAATCATCTAAGTCAATGGCAGTATTAGGAGAACACAAGCAGTGATCTGATACTGTGAACTAACATTCTCTCCTTCATCACTGCTCAACAGAAAAAACAAGCAAAGAGCCCCACTTATGTTCACAGTTAAAAAGCAGAGTTGCTCCAAGTAACGCACAGTATTTACATGGCAGAATTGTTTATATTGCATTTGGTAGTCTGAGAAAGAGGAATGAACAGCACTATGTAGGTCAACTTCAGTATAACTTAACTGTCTATATAAAACCATCACAATGTTGAGCAACCAGAAGAAAAACAGACGCAGCGTCCTTAACCTACATTTATTTCCATGAAGTGTAGTGGGTTTGGGACAAGAAGAATAAAAACATGCATTAAAAAGCACAAAAAAGCAAATGAGCCTTCTAAATAATTTAGATGAAAAATGTTTTGAATAAAATCAGCACAGTACTTCCAGCCCGTTTCTTAAATCAAGTATAACTTGGTAAAGAAAATCACTTGCATTGCTTAAAGAGGGTGTACAAATATGTCTTGCAAAATAATGAAAAAAAAGTCTTCAGCAAGCTAGGCATTAGGTGATTTGCAAGCTGGTTAAAGAAGCATTTAACTGAGACTGATTTTAAAGTTGTTTTCTGCATGGGGAAAGTGCCATCCTATATACAATATTACAAAAAAGTGTCTGATGCCACAGGATCAGAGTGACACTGCATTTCAGCAATCTGAATATATTAGCTATAAGATGCATGCTTCCCCTATTTAATGTGTCTTTAAAAAAAACATAAAAACCCACTAAATTTAGAGCTTCTAAATGTGTGTGCATTCATGAATTGCTGTAGGGTTTCCCAGCAGACTGTGCAGCATCTGAACATAAAGGAAGTATACAACCTATTCTAAAAACTATTGTTTGCATGCACAGCTGCCACAGACTTTGAACACACTGAGCAGAAAGGTTAAGAGTCTGTCCTCTTCTGTGGAGCTTTCTGGAAGTCAAGCAATGAGGAACAGCTGTAGAGTCCAGCAATAAAAATGTGTTCTAAAAAATTAAATACATCATTCCAAAAAAATGAAAGAGAGCATTATTGCTGTTGTGAGAGCTATTTTTCTCTTGTGCACGTGTTTCTCTACCAGACACTCAGGCAAGCCAATATACTCATTTGTATACTTGGAAACTCCTCTATCCCTTCCTTCTTTCCCATGTTGGTTGGACTCAGTGCCCTTATTTGAGCCGCTCGGGTTGGAGGCTGTCAGTCAGACACTTGAGCTGCTCCTCCCCCAGCTTGATCTTGTCCTCAAGCTCTCGCTGCTCAATGATGAGGGCCGACTTCATTTTCACAAAGTGCTCATAGTCTGCTAAGTTCTCCTCGCTCAAGTAGTTCGCCAAAATGTCGAAGACAATGCGCTCGCGACGATCCAGGTTTTCCTTCAGTTCCTTTGCATCCTCATGTTGCTGGGTCAGCAGCTTTTGCTTATCTACCAATGTCCGCTTAGGAGAAAAGAAAAACAGTTATAAATTCACTGGGTTCACTTGGCTGGGACAACAGCTTCACTGTTTAAATCTCAAGTCAGTTTAATCTACAGAGACCTTCCTGAATATTTAGAAAGGTGGAAAAAGAATGCTCATTAAAATTTAGACTAATAAAATGCATTAACAAACTGATAAAAAATACAGTAAATCAAGGAAAGATACACCATTACTTTCTGTTGGCCTCCAAAGCATTAATTCAAAGACTCCTTTACTATTTAATAGTTCTAAATAGCTGTATACAATACAGTTGCCTTTGAAAAACAGTTCTTCAAATTAAGACTTCGCTCAGCAATGTCTTACATCTTTCATACATAGCACTGGCACAGCTGTGGTTACAGAACCCAGAAACAGACCAATTAACGGAGCAATTTGTTCTTATACAGCTCCTGACACTCTGTATTTAGCAATTCGCTGCATGCACAAGTCTTCCCTATGAGATGTGAAGTCCTGTGGTCTTCAGACATGAACAAGAGTGAAAGCTGAGGCAAGACAACAGAAGAGCAAAAGGGAAGCAAAACCAAAAAAAGCATTATTCTCCAAAAACGGCTGTACACTTCCTGCTTTGTGCCTTCACAAGAGACAAAACAGGAAAAAGGGAGGTTGAATGGAGGAACACACAAAGGAAGAGGACAGCAGAGGAGAGCAGCCATATCCCTCTCCCCCAGCATCACCCGTCCACACAGCCGACAGTCCCACCTGAATCATGGGGCTACACTCCTTTGGCAGTACATGGAGAGAAACAGGAGCATCATCAATCCAACCTATTTCAGATGTCTGCTACAAGTGATTGTCTTTTTCCAGTGGCGGAGTATGGCTGGCTTACTCTGACATCAAGAATTCTGTACAGATGTCTGAACTTAATTAAAAAGTGCCCCTAAGAGGTACCAATCCATAACTTCTAGCTTTGCTTCAGAGATGAATTTTCTTTGAGAAGCTGTCTTCAAATAAACCTCTGTCTGTTCTAATAAGCGTGCCCATCTTTTTAATTTGCACCTTCTGTTAAATCACACATGCTATTTAATAAGCCTGAAGGATTTACAGAGAAGTGTTTTTGTAGAGTATAAAACAGTGCTTTCAAGATGGAAGTATGAGACAATGGGGACTACAGACCAGTGAGCTTTTATAAACCTACCTATCAGAGTTGCACATGCATCCTGTGCTGACTCTTTTTCTACAGACAGCCCAAAGCTCAAGAGTGAAATGTTTTCAGGCTTGTGCTCTCAGTGTACTTAAAACACACAGCCTAGATTAACTCAGGATTCAAGACAGCTATGGAAGACAAGTCACAAAAATCATACACTATTAGAAAAAACAGTTTAATCTCCCTTTCAGCTCATGCCAGGGGAAAAAAAAAATCCCACTGCAAGTTGCAAGCAGAATTATCTGCTGCAAAGAGATGGAACTAACAATTCTCCTGAACTCTCCAGGGCAACTAGCAGACAGCCCCAAACTCGGGAGGGTGGCTAGACAGCTCCCAGGGCAGCCTTGCAGGTGTGTGTATGCTGAGCAGCAGCAGAACTAGCCAGAATTTGATGAATGCAAGAGGACATGGACACAAAGGGCAAGCAATGAGAAGACACTGGCCTTGCTGTGTAAGAGGAAGGGGGCTGGTAGCTCTTCAGATGAAGGCCTTTTCAGAAGCTGAACATGAAATATCTGATACTGTTCCCTGTGGCAAAAAAAGACCCAGAGCAGAGCATCTGATAGTCAAAATATTAACTCAGCAGTCATTATTTGAATGCTTTTATTTCAAAAGTTTGGTAAGCTGCTGCAAGTTCCTAGAAAGTAGAAAGCTATCAGAGCAATGTTTATTAGACAACATCAGCTTGGGGGAAAAAAAAAAAAATCAGTGGTCACTGGGAGTATGCTCCACAACAATGGAAGTAAGATCCCATTTTGTTTATATGGTACATTAGTGGTTCACCACATATTATCATTTGACCGACAGAATACTAAAGGACAACCAAAAAAGCCACAAGCACCAGTCTAAATTCAACACTTCTAGATATATTTCATACAATGGTTTGGGTTGGAAGGTACCTTGAAGATCACATAGTTCCAACCCCGCTCTCACTAGACCTAGTTGCTCAAAGCCCAGTCCAACTTCGTCTTGAATATTTCCAGGGAGGAGGGCAGGTCTACAACCTCTCTGGGCAACCTGTTCCAGTGCCTCACCACCCTCAGGAAAGAATTTCTTCCTAACATCTTATCTAAACCTGTCTTCCTTCACCCGAAGGCCATTCTCTCTTGTCCTATCACCACATGCCCTTGTAAAAACTCCCTCTCCAGCCCTCTCGTAAGCCCCCTTTAGGTACTGGCAGGCTGCTCTAAGACCTCCCTGGTATTCTCTTCTCCAGGCTGAGCAGCCCCAACTCTCTGCCTGTCTTCATAGGAGCCATGCTCAGGCCTCAGCTGAGTGGCTTTACTCTGGAAGTGTTCCAACAGGTCCACATATCCTTCTTGTGTTTTGTCCCCCAGAGCTGGATGCAGCACTCCTGGTGGGGTCTCCCAGGAGCAGAGGGGCAGAATCCCCTCCTTTGAAGCACTGGCCACATTGCTTTTGATGCAGCCTGGGACACGTTTGGCTCTCTGGGCTCCAAGTGCACATTGCTGAGTCACGTTGAGCTTTTCATCCACCAACACCCCCAAGTCTTTCCCCCCAGGGCTCGTTTCAGTCCTGATGGATCTCTCCTGATGTTACTATGGCAAGACTGGTGGCAGTGCATGTGAAGATGAATGGGGATTAAAATATGTTAGGGATTTGGGTTTCTGTCAGTATAAATTTGACATCAGAGCACACAGACAATTTCTGACTGTCCTTACTACACCTCCTCCTCACCATCTTCCTTTTCCCCACCCAGCCACCAAGCTATTTCTATCGCAGCTCTCAAGCTGTGTTTCCTATGTGCACACATCATCTAGTAGCTCCTTCCCTGTTAGACAACTGCAACCACATGTAGAAAAAAGTCTAATGAGGGATTAAATTTCTCCAAGTGTCAGAAGCTTTGATCTGCCCTTTAATAAGCTGTCAAATACTTTCCCTTCCCCCTCAGTCAGAGAGAGGTCTGAACAGCCATTAATCAAGTATGTTAGGGTCAAACAGCAAAAGCACAGCTTCAGATCAGTCCCAGCACTTGCTGGTTCTTATGTGTGAAACAATGCAACATGCTGAAGAAACAACATCAAGCCACAGCCCGTGGAAAAAATTCTGTTACAACACTTAGGTGGACTGTTGGCATTTCAGTCCACAGCTACAAGCCAAAAATCCTACTTCACATTCATTTAACCGTAGAAGTTAAACTCATTTGGTACACACCCCCACCCCACACTCTCTATTTATTTTAGCCTAAGTTTCACACATATCTACATCTCTCCTTTGGTGCATATCTGCATTGCTATGTATCTCCTTCCCAGGTAAGGCCTGATGGGATTTGAAGTTAAGCAAATTTCTGCAAGCAGAGGTCAGATCCAACAGGTTAAGAATGCCTTGAATGCTCCTGCTCCTGAAATTTTCACTTCTGCTGGGAAAACCCCACATCACTACCAGGCTATTCTGCTTGGGTAAAACATGTTTTCTACTGAAAAATTCTTTTTGCAATGCCTCCCCCTGTTTCCCATTCCCCCCATCCCCCTTTCTTTTAAAGGCTTGTCCTTCTGTTGTCTCTTGCTCTTGTTCCTCACTAGGCATTGTGGAAGGAAGCTGTAGTAGATGAGAAGCATTTTCTTTGTAGATTACCTCATAGATTTGTATCAAGATCCTTGTTGAGTATAAAGAAGTCTGCAAGCTGTCTGCACTACAGCACAAACACTTCTTTTCCCATCTTGAATTGCTACAATATTTTTGTTTGCCTCCTTTTTATGCTCTTATCATTAGATTTCCTCTTTAAACTTTTGCCAAGAAGTCTGTTTTCCAGTATGTTGCACCCCAAACCCACTTCTTCTCAGCAAGCCACTTGTAGTTCCAGTATTCCAAGAAAAGAAGGCAAAGAGAAAAGTTTTAAGAAGTCTTAAAAAAACAGCCTTATGAGATTTATCCACTCACTATCCCTCATGTTAAGCACTGCAATTCAGATAAACAAAACCAAGCAAAAACCCCCACACGAGCTTCCCTAAATGCAGGGGTATTATTGTTGGCCCTTCTCACCCGTTCTTCTGGAGAGGTGTTGTCATCCAGGTTATTGAGGGCATTTTCCACCCGGGCCAGACGACCAGACAGGGACAGCAGGAGGTTGACCACTTTGTCAAGGTCACCAATAAACATCTTGAATTTGTCAAACTCATTTGGTTTGCAGACTTCTTTCACAATGGCCTCTACCTCCTCCCCCAGGATGTTGTTTGCTTGGATGTCTTCCAGAAGTGTCTCCCGTGCTTCTCTCAGCACCTGCAGCTTCCTACTAATGCTGTCAATTAGTTCTTGCTGTGGAAAATAAAGGAGATAAGAATTTATTAGCACTACTGCATTTTTCCCTACTTCTGGAAGTCATGTCAGCTAGCACTTTAATACATTTCAAACTTCCATGAGGCTTTGACAATGAGTGCATTACAAATAAATACATGTCTGTGTCTAAGGTCAATACCTCTGCATTCAAAGGTTCAGCACATAGCTGTACGATGCTCAGCTTGAGACCTGTGTTAAAGCAAATTACCTTTGTGGAAAAAGATGAAGGCTTTTCACCCCACCAACACGCTGTCCTGCTTCTTCTTTGAACAGCTTCAAAGCCTGCTGTGAGCAGCAGAAAGTACAGCACATGCCTGTGTCTCTAAATACCAGGTCCATGACACCTTGCTGAAGAGCTGCACTTAGGAAGATACACAGTACCAGAAAAACAATCCTGTATTTTCCACATGATGCAGTTAAAACTAGGGCACTGTCAAGCTTTCTTTTTTCTTTCTGCATAATGTTAGCATTCCTCCAATAGCAGTCCTTCCACTCTCAGAAAATCTTAGCATTAACAGTGCCTTATAACATTTCTGCAGGGTAGTCATAATCCCTATGGCACAGAGGGGGGAATAAAATCTACTGTATTGTACAAAGCAGCTCTGTGCAAAGTGGCTCTGCCAAAGGACCAAAGAAGCATCTCTGGCTGTCACTGTCTCCAGCCAGGAGAATACATAACCTCACTTGAAGTTTGGGGGGCTTCTGTACGATAGTCCCCACTGCCTGAGGTGCACATGCGCTGCCTTAGAAAAGCACGTCAGGTGCAGAACCAGCAGAAACCAGACCAAGAATCCAGATCTCCTTTGATAACCTGTGGTCCCTCTGTGCTACTTGCCTGCATTTGGGCAAGAAGTCTTGTTTCTTACAAGCCCATGAGCTTTCACTGGTGCACAAGGGGTGGAAGTTAGTTCAGCTGGTTGTCAACTCTGAGATGAATCACATCCTAAAAATGCCTCATTCATTTAAATGTAGATGCCTATTTGGCATTCAGCTAATTTCAGGTAACAAAAATTTCCAAAGCATTCTCTAAACATACACCTCAGTGCAAATTCTGAATGAAAATTACATCCTTTAAAATAATCATTCTTTCACAGTCCCTCTTTTTTTTTCTAATTACTCATAACTTTCTTTAGAAACTCTGCTTTCTAAATGCAAATCTGATTACAAGCCTTCATGATTACTGAGAAACATACTGATATAGCAGCTTCTGCTCACAGAGGCCACTAAACAGTCACTGCCAATTTATTTTGGGAACAAAAACCAACACAAAACAAAGTCTGCCATCTTAACAGAAAGCAACTACACCCTGAAAATGTAACAGCCTTTTTGAAAGTAGAAATTCAACCCACAGATTATCCATACTGGTTTTTCCTTTTTGATTTAATGTACTCAGTCCAGGTTAATCTGGATCTGGGTTATCTGTTAGCCTGGGTGCCCAAAAGATTAAGGTAGTAAGCAGTCCTACAGATGCCTGCTTTACTGACTGATTAATCTAGAGGATTTGATTTTTTCCCCCTTCTCTCAATGCAAATGCAGTTTGATTTGGATTATGTAGGTCACAGTGCTACACTCTCATTTCCCTCAGATGACATGCACTATGCTGCTGTTTCACCATTCGAAACACAGCAGGATTCTGTGGTGCTCTCTGTTATTATCTCAAGTTTTTTCACTTCTGCAGCTGTGCTGCAACTTTCTTTAATTAAAAAAAAAGCCACATGGATGCTCAGCATTTACTGATCTGGTCTGCCAGTCCAGATCAGCGCTCTCAGTTTCTTTCTTTAAAAAAGAAAGAAGCCATTTTCCTAGTAACATCCTCATCCTGCTTAATAACATCCCAAGCATCTGAAGCTAACCTCTAAAGCAATAATTTTTCAGGTGAGAAGGCCAAAAATACTGTCATATCTATTAAGAATTGGATTATGATCACTGATTGCTTCCTACTGAGATGAAGCAGCCTCTGCATACAGCAACTGTGAACTCCCTACATGCTTTTGCTAACCAGCAGAAAACCTGTATTATGTTCAATGTCTACTGAGCCAGAAGAGCTGCAGTCTGCATCTTGAGACTGGCAGATGAATAATTTATAGCTGTGAATTCTGTACCAGTACACAGGAAAACAATAAAGCCATTCTTGCTGATCTGACTAGCAACACAGAAAGTGGCCCAGCAGAGCACTGCTCAGGTGGCTCACTGCTTGGCATGCTTTTACGTAAATTACACTCTGCTTTCAGCTCACCACCCCGTTCCTAAGAAATTCAAGCCTCGAACCAGAAAAAAACTGGTATACATGAATTATTTTTACACTCTTTAGTATTTGCTGAGATTTTCCTAAGGGCAAAGGGGAAACTTCCTACACAGCCACACATGGATTTTCCTTGCTATAAAAAACATTCTTATAGCATCTTCAACATCTGATCAGTATTTCATAATTGTGGTAAACCTACATTAAATTCGGTACATAAGACACACACATTCCATTCCTGCTAGCTGGGAATATAGGAATTTGCCCCCCCGCCCCCCCGCCCAAAAAAAAAAAAAAAATTAACAACCCTATATGAAATTCCTATACTTATTTCAAAAGAAAAAAAAAAAGCAACACACATTTCTGGTTTGCAGAGCAGAGGATGACAAATACAGCAATCATTACACAGTGGACTGCAATTAAGAAATCTTGTAACAGAACTACCAGTTTCCAGGAATCAAGAAACAGGTTCTGTGCATATGGCCCCTCTAAAATTACTGAAGTCAAAGTGTGCCATTAAAATGTTCAGGTCCCTAACAATCCCTTGTTAAACTGCTGCCAATATGAGAAGCTGGGCCAAGCTGTATCTTCTGTCCATTTAATAAAGATGCCTTGACCCACTTACAATGACTTTTATATGTTTTCTGACAAGATCCATGATGAAAGCCCATTGAACTGAGTGCTCCATCCTACCCCATGTGGAAGAGCAGGGAGAGAAGCAAGCAGCTGGGTGTGTGTGCTACAACATGTACACTTAAAGGAGAAGATGGGAGGGTTCTGCTAAAAGCTCTTTGTGAAAACCCTCCTATCTCATATGATTAGTGGTATATACTGAAGCTGGGGGGATGGATGGAGAAGTATGAAAAGGGTGAACGTGATTATCCTGTTAGGAAATCAACAGAAGTAAATAGCACTTTCGCTTATAAAAGTTTTAGTATTTAGTTTGTTGGGCAAACAAGAAAGGTTTAATTTTACCTCCCTCCTGCTCCGTAATTAATGAGAATGAAACTAATTCTAGCAAAAATCATGAACATGACAGCCATGTGTGGCACCAGATAAAACCAAATTATTTAAAATGAAGTGAAATCCTTAATTTGTCTAAGTAGTACAGCTGTTGGATTCAGCAGCTGTCTAGCAAGAGGGTGAGGGAAGGTCTCCTGCTGCAGCCACACCATGCCCTGGCAGCGCACAGCACACTGAACTGTGCTACGCAGAGGGAGCAAAGGGAGGCTGAAACAACACAGAGGTAACAGAAAACACAACAGCCCCCTCAAATGCAGTGCCAGCCATGCCTGCACTGAACCAGAGGTGGAATTCTCTCATCCTTAGTGACTAAATATATTTGTAATAATAGAAAGTAATTTCTTTGGAGCTGGATTATCAAGTACACTCTGGCAGCTGATTTTTAAGCAGAGAGCTGACTTGGACAGAAAAGGTTTGCACACCACTGCATTACTGGCTTAGGTAAACAGAGCTAAACTATATCCCTTTACTTGATCAAACAGAACATTTCCTCCAGCTTATCCATACTGGGAACAATGATTAAAATATTTTGTGCCAAATCACTAATGAGATGAATGCAATGATTTTACTGTAGGACAACACTTTCTCCAACCACACAAATGTCAGATCATCATTGTAGTATCTAGGGAATTACGGTGACCTTTGATCAGAAATAAAACACCAAAGGATGGGGATAAATAAGAAGACTGCTTCCCTCCCTTGTGACGAGTAACTTCTACTGAATGCACCAGGCTAATTAGTTATCTCCCACAATCGTTATTAATTTGGGAGGCAGGGGAAATAGTTTGCTGCCCAGGAAAACAAAGGGGGAGGAAAACAAAAAAGAAAAAAGAAGGTATGTGTATGTTCCTTCTCTCTCAAGACAAGGCCAAATTCTAGACCTAAATTTCAAAAATTTGGAATAACCAAAACCACCACCAGCTTCAGTGGGACACATAAGACCTGTTGTTTCTTTGTATGTAGCAAGAAATATAGAAGAACTTCAAATGGAAAATGGCATTCTAAAATAACCTCCCCAAAACTTCTCCCCTTGAGACTTTCCAAAACGTGCAACAAGTTGCAAGAAGTGCCTAATATCAAGTTCCTAAATTCACAGCTGTGTACATAACTCATCCCCAAAAACAAACAAAAAAAAATCCCCCCGAACCAAAAGAGGCTGATTTTTCCAACTGATCCCAGACATCTAGAAGGCCTTTTTTTGAGGTGTGTTTAGTCAAACAAACACACAGTTAATGTAATAAACAGAACTCAGAGCCTCCTATTACACTTTTAGAAATGTCTTTTACCTTCTTCTCTGACAAGTCATGATCCAGTTCATCTTCAGAATCATCCTCACTCTGCTGCTGTTGCTGCTGCTCCTGCATGTCCTTCATTTTAATCAGCAGCTCTGCCTTTGGTGCAGATGTGCTGTAGTAAGTAGAATTGGTAGTCAGGGAGATGGCAGACGGTGCACTCTGCTCCTCTTTCCTGGGAAAAAGGCAAAATTTCATTAACTGCCTTGACAGACTAATAAATGAAAAGAAAGGAGAATCTTTTAGAGCCATCATTTCACAAGCAAGCAGGAGGTTCAAGAGAAAACCATTACCTATTTAAATAGGATAAACAAACACTGTCTGTGAAGAAAATTTGTATGAATTCAGTACATGCTCTGCAAAAACTAATTCTGAAATCACGCAGAAGACCTTTTGCCATTACAAGAAGTGAAATGGATCAAAGATATCTCATCTGGAAACAAAATGGAAAGTCACATCTTACAAAGTAGTGCAAAAGAATCTGTGTCATAGACAGCATCCTTTTGGACTGGGATAGTACAGTGTAAGTATTTAATTTTTTGGTTATGGAATCATAAACAAACTTCTTGAGAAGGATACAACTTATCAGATAATTTGTATCAAGAAAACAAAAACCACAGAATTTCGATGTGGATGGAATTCAATTGTTTTCTTTCTTTGATCTCATTCACTTCTAGGAAATGCTTCATGCCCGCTTCAAGTTGTCTTCGTAAATTTTCATCACATAAAAAAGGCGAGAATATTGTTCCTTCTTTATCCAGTTACTAGACTAGATGATCTTGGTAAAATATGTAATCACTATGAAATGGCAAAAGTTAATTATTTCTTAAGTTGTCAAAAACTAGCTTTCAACAACGTCCTGGAAATTTTTCATATTGTACAACACTGTTCTGTTTCTGTCATTAATGGTATCATTAGTACTATATGTTTGACTACTACTCTATCACAAAAATCTTAGAAAAGACCCTCAGCAGAAGGAAGACTCTGACATCCAGCCGCCATGGAAGACTGACATGCTCTGGATAGCAGCTTACAAGGACATACTGGCTTACAGAAAGTAATACTCACTTCTCTTCTGAAATTTTTGGAGAGGGAACTTTTGGCAGAAGCTTCCTGCGCTGCTGAGCTTCTTCTAGGAGATGTTCATCTTTAGGGAATATACCAACCATCAGATCCATTGTTGTTTTTATTTTCACATTAGGATCTAGTATGTCTGCTAGAGATTTATCTCTTCCCACAATCTCTCTGGCAAGTTCTTCTGACTTCCAGTCTTCGAAGGTCTTTTCTTTGGCCTTTACGTAGCTGGATGCTTGTGTGGCAGCACTGCTGTCCTTCAAGTTGCTCCCAGGTTCTTCAGCTGGTTGAGGGTTGACTGGTTTGGTTCTGGCTTCTGGCTCTGGCTCTACACCTTGCCTGGTGTAAGCACAGAATCGTGAATAAGATTGCTCCGAAGTGCTGAGTGTTTTAATCTGGTCCTTTTCCAAACCACTGGGTAAAGCAGGAGGCTCCATAGTACTGACAAGGCTCTGCCGACTCTCCTTCTCCGCGCTGCTCTCAGAATGAACTATCTTGATGGGAACCATTTTCACTGTAGTATTGTTGTCTATAACCCTTTCAATTCTGGAAGATAAACAAAATTCATCCTTAGAAATGGAAGAACCTTAAATCTCAATTCATATCTTCAAATCAGAGGGGAAGCCCAAATACACAAAAATATAGGTAAGAGAGCGAGGTAATGGAATATTCCTAGCATTGTATCTCAAACCCTAAATCTACACGTTTTCTTTTCTGCCCACAAATTTTAAATAGTAATATTAGCTCATTTGTAAGGTATCCTAACATCAGCCTTGTACAATTCTCACGATACAGGGTTTCTGTTTGTTTCCATGAATGCGAGGGTCCAACCTCAGCAGCCAGGCCCCAGATTTCAGACAGCGCTGCTGAACCGCCTGTTACCCCTTCGCTGCCACAGCTATAGAGGAAAACGCGCCCTCAGCTCAACCTCACTGCCTCACACAGATCCAACAGTGGCCTCGGCTTCTGGCCTGACAGGCAGCTGAGCTGCCTGGGGAGTCTGCGATGCCCTCACATCGATTCTCAGCTCTTCCAAGGGAAGAGACAACAGACCAGATGGGAGCATCCCACAGGCTAGGTTTTTGCTGAGCTACAAGAATAACAAATAAGCACTCATGGAAAACCTGGAAATCATTCAAAACTTAATAACATGGTTAAAAAAAAAATCTTCATTTATAAAATTTTACATATGACATAGAAGCTTAATAAATAGATCCTACCACAGTGTCCTAATTTTCCACTTAAAGAAGAGAAACCAGTCACTGAAGAGGACAGTATACAATTCTGGATATTCTTTTTAAGAGAAGTTTGCAGCAGAAGTTCTGTACTGCATAGCACAAAGGGCCACCTTAGCCATTCAGTAAGGAAAGCTATTTAAAGAGGAGGCTAACTTAGATTTTTAAATTGGACAATAACATGTTAAATAACATTACAGAAACATCTGTACTGTATGTAAACCACATAAGAAACTGAAGTCCAGTTTAGTCTGAGTTTGCAAAAAGTTTAAAATTATTGTCATAATGTGGGTTTGGAAGCTCTACAGCAAGGAAAGGAACATTGCCTACTAGCTAAAATATCTGGTTTCATCTGGCTGGGTAGCTTGCCGCCTTTCAGATAAGTGACCAAGACATACTACAGCTCTTTTCCTCTAAGTGTGGGTGTGTCACTTCCCCTAAAATAAGCTTATACTTTTCTGCTGTTGGTAACAGCAGAATCTGTTTGACTTGACATTTTTCAGAAGTTGTATCTTAAAGGTATATCTGCCCTGAATGAATGTGCAGCCCCCCAGTAGGTATTTACTTTCCAGTAGTGCTTTGTGGACATGCTTTGACATACTAATCCAACTCTTGGGGCAGGTTTTTCAGCCCATGCTGAACCTCCCCCTCCCATTTGGTCAGGCTGTTTTCATTCAAGGGTACGGTCATTTTAAAGAGCTCACTCCTGTGTCCACTGCTTCGACCCAGCTCCTCACCTGCGGACGTGGACTCTCCTCCTGACTGCAGCAGAGCTGGGCAGTGCCCAGCCACCACCCTCAACCCTTTTTTTCACTTATTTTAGTTAAAGCCCACACATTTTAAACTCCACCAGACTGTGAAGAAGAACATATTTTGGAATTTGGAGGAAATATAAGATGAATGTATAAATGGGAGGGGCAACTGGAAAAGAAGTGAGCTGACTGCAATTCGTCACCTAAAATGCCTGGCACCTGTTTCAAGACTTTGAGTACATTCCTCTCAGCCTAGTCAAAGATTTTCCAGAAACTTAAGGCATCATCAAATCAACTGATTTCACTAAAAGCAAAGACAGCTCAACACCAGGTGCTTCAAAAATTCTGCTTCTGCAATCACTACCCTCCTGATTTCTGAAGGTTTTCCCTTTGTGGAAAGGCAACACGAAATTTTGACTTGCAGGTGCTCTGTTTGTGGACATTGCAAAGCTTCAACCCGACCAAAAACAGTCCCTCCTTGACTCTGAGTGTAGGTTTAGTGGAAATCCATTGATGCACTCTTTT
The DNA here is from genome assembly GCA_013400235.1 of Oriolus oriolus. Lineage (NCBI taxonomy): Eukaryota > Metazoa > Chordata > Aves > Passeriformes > Corvidae > Oriolus > Oriolus oriolus. The sequence goes on from VXBT01011976.1 coordinate 459,015, forward strand.
CAGCTTTGTTGATGCGGAACAGTTGTCTTTCGCAATAGCTGAGTTGGGCACACCATCAGTATTTGCCCCACACACGTTGTTCTGTGTAAATCACCGCGGGAAACCCTGCACACACACTTGGCCTGCTGGTGAACAGGACACCTTTCTTAAAAGAGCACAAAAGCTACATGCTGACATCATCAAACATAAGCTGCCCCCAGCAGGCAAAGTGGCACGTCCAAAAGCTTATATGCAAGGAGACAACAGAAATAATAAGCCAAATCTGATTAACTATTAAGATAAATCTACTGAACGTATTTCATTCACATGAAATAAATATCATATAAGAAGTTCAGAGGCATGGCTGCCACACTTGTCCTTTTTAGCCAAACCTGTTTTAGTGGGTAATTTCATTATTAACTGGGGACAATACATTGTGTGCAAACAAGAGGTGTCTGGGCCTAAGAATTTTAAATGTTAGCCAAAGATTTGCAGGGTAAGTATTTTACCATTCAGATACGGGCATATAATTAGGCACACCTCAGTGCTCATTTCAACATCAAAGCTTAGCAAAAAGGAAGGGACAAATACAACTGGCTTTCTATGCACCCTTCATATCTATTCAAAAAGTAATACATTAAGGAAGTCAAAGTAAAACATCAAGGAAGTAATTATTGTCATCTACCTTAGCACACGGATTCTAGGGTTCATATGACACATTGCACTTTTCATTGTAAATTATACTATTACTTCATGTTCAAAACACTGCAGAATGAAACCTCATTTTTTCCTCCAGTCGTAAGAGGAAAAACATCAAGGCCTATTTAGGAAAAAAAGTGATTCAGGTTTTCATGTCATAAGGCACAATGGAAAACAGCCCGAGTTTGTTCAACCATTTACATCAGAGTAGGGAAAAGCCATGCCAACTGCTTTTGCTCAGAGAAGCAACCTCTGCATGAATTCAGCTTAGCAGCTTTATTTTCATTCTTTAACCATGAATTATAGTGCTGAAGGATTTATGAAAACCAAGATTCCCGAGCTTCCTGGAAGAGTTTGTTATCTTGTGGGAGAATAACCTTTTATGATGTTAGCAGCATAGGACAGACACAGCAATCAATTAATTTCAGTCGGTTGCCTAATTCTGAGTTTATCTACGCTAGGAAAGGACTGACAATCTCCTACTGAATCCCTCTACTCCTTCAGTCTTTGTCAACATAAAGTGTTGAGGATCCCTCCACAGACAACCTGAAGTGCCACATTTCACTGTAAAAGCAACATAAAACCAGTCATGACTTGGCAATGTATATTACTCTGTGAGTTTTGAAAACAGATGTTCTCACAAAGGATCCAGCTTCCCTTCCCACACCTGCTTTGTCCCTACACTGATTCATATTTATATACAGCCTCAAGTAGGGGAAATGATGACAGGGACTTTCCTGACTTTGCCTGGACTTACAGTGGAAAATCCTTTAGAACCCTTCCCTTTCATTTTCTACTACCAGCTGTAACACCTGAGCAGCACAAGTCAACTAAGAGAAACCACAGACAAGCTGAAGGACAGTAATAGTGCCAAAAGGAATTTCAGACAAGTCTGTGGTCTCTAAGATATGCTGCAATGGCTCAGTGCTTAATGAACTTGAAGGATGAGTAAAGAAAATGAACAGACAGCCATTAATAAGGTCTAACTGGGCAAAAAGTGTTAATAAAATAGTAAAGGAGTTACATCTAGTACCTGGCTGGGTTCTCATCCTGTAGGGACACAGGAGGTTTATCAGTGAGCTTCTGTGGTGCAAACTGGGGAGAAGGGGACCTTGACGACTCCATGCCAGGTTTTTGAAGATATCGATATTTGGAGGACTCCGACTTTAGGTGTGTTTTTTCTTCTAAGTGCTGACAAACATTCTCCGTGGATGACACTTGCTGGAGCTGCTGTGGATTAGCACTCTTCAGTTTTCCATTGAAAGCTGCTTCGGCAGAGCTGGGGGATGAGGACAGAAAGGGCCGGCTGGCTGCTACCAGCAGAGATTCAGCAGAGGTGCCGAGCGATGGTGCAGAAATATCTGGTCGCCTGTATTTATCTCTTTTAGGTGGTGGTGGCCTCTGAGGAGCAGGTCCACGCTTCTTGTTCAGCAGCACTGGCTCTATCCTATGGTTTTCTTCTCCTTTGCCCCAGGACTGACAGGAGTGGTTTTCGTTCAAAGTCTGTGGCTCAGAGTAGGGCAGGTGAGGCAGGCTACAATCCTTGCTCTTCTCAGTCACGTTTTCCTGAGAGTATCGGTAGTCACTAGGCAACGTCCCAGACCTGCCCCGACTCTCGTGAGGCAGAACTGTAGGCTCTTGCACATGCAGAGGTCTGACAGAGGACTTCCACTTGTGGCCCAAATTCTGGTCCAGCTGATTGCTCCTGTCTCGTGGGTTTTCCCTCAGGGCCCCTGTGTCAGCTTGCCTAGAGAAAAGAACACGCTGTTAGTACGCTGAAGATTCATTTCCTTCATTGCAAGGCCAATGCACCAGTCCAGGGAGCTTGAACACCGAGATCACATCCAACAGTTAACACCAACTCCTCCAATCTATGGTAACTGTACTGCACAAAAACATCCTCTCACGTATGGGCACACATGGTGTACCTAATCTAACGTGATGAGTCAAAACGTGATGTCAGGCTAAATTAGGGTACGGAGCGCCACAGGACACAACACAACCTCTGGGTAACCTGAGGCGATGCAGTGTGCATGGCTTAGTTACATGCACAGCCAAATGGCGGTAGAAAACAAAACTGTCCCCAGAAGAGGAATTCTAATACTAAAATTTAATTCTCTTCTAGCTCTAGAGTGAGTAACAAAGTGTGTGAAACAAGTTTCTTATCTAGGTGCGATATTAATACTTCAGTAACATTTTAAAATGTGAACTGAATACCAGGAGCTTTAATTATGAATCTGGAGATTGAGTTTTTCTGTATCTGCTGAAAAATGAAATGAGTGCAAACAAAATGTTTGCTGAAGCTAAAAAACTGGGGAGGGGAAAATTAGTATCTCCTGAATTAAGGCAGAAAAGGAAATTTAGAAAGGATAGTCTTTTCCAGTCAGACTTATTTCTTTTGCCCTGTCAGCACAAATGACAAACAATGGCCAAAAGGGCCTTATCTTAGACAGAAATATTTTTGGGTTTATTCCAGTTTTATGCTCTCTGTTTCTCTAGTCAGGAAACAGCCTTTCACAGCTCCATGCTTGTCCTTTGCCACAAGACATGTAGTTCATTTGTGCTCACCACATAAAGACAAATTGGGGAAGAAGAAAAAGCAGAAGAAAAGTACCTCTGGAGCCCCGAGAGGAGACATGTTTGCTCTCTGCTTAAAGGAGGCTGAAGAGACACTACAAGCTTAGAAAAGAAGCTGCAACAAAGAAGTCAAGGGCTTCAGAGAGCTACACTGTATTTTTAAACAGTAATCCTGTAGTCATGCACAGCCCAAGCTTTCTTTTGAGGTGACTGTGAAAGAGGCATCTTTCCCAGCCTATTTGTAAAATAAGGTTTACTTGGATGTTTCAATGTAAACACATTATTAACATCACTGTACCAGTTTTGAGAATGTCTACAGGCAGTTATCACCTGTGCAGGAAAACAAAATTTGAGATAAAAGCACATAAGATAACTAATAGCTTAAAGAGTAATAAAAACTTCAAGTTGTCTGACAAATTCAGAGTCAGATCTGATTTACAAAACAGTATCTATTGACTCCTCTTTCAACAATAGATGAAGGACAGTTTTGTGAAGTAAAAAAAACTATACAAAAGGCCAGAAAGACCAACACTATTTAGATTTGGCTACGTGGCATCTTGGCATCTCAAGAGTCAGCTCATTTTCTCTAGTGAATTCACTGTAAGCAGAACCAGGCCTGCAAATAGATCTGCTAATTTTATTGGAAATATTTACCAAATGAAGACTGCAGGCCTTACATATGAAATACTGTGTTTAAACCAACGTTTTTCATTGTCTAGATAACTCACAAAGAGCACACTTTTCTCCTAGTTAACCTGTGCAAAAACTCTTCAGGCCCCCCAGTTCACCTTCACATCCATAAGCCATAATATAACCAGTTCAACAGATGCTCTCAGATGCACAGAAAAATCAAGGATATGACACAAAATGTTGGAAAGACACCAATTACATGCATTACCTCAGCCAGTTTGCAAAGTATACCGTGAACTTCACATGCACATCAGGACTGGGAGTGCTGGTGGAAGCAAACAGGACAGAGAACACCACTGATCTGACACACGTGCATATCCAAAACATGTAACCAGTATATTGGTACATATATATATATTACTCTGCTCAGAAGCAATGAATGCTTTAGCAGTCCTGTCACCTTCCAAAACTGAGCAAAAGGACATGAAGAATTACAGCACAGAGAAATTTAGAGATGCCATATTTGCAAACATAGAGATAAAATTCAGAGATTACACACGTGCCTCCATACAGCTTCCACAATTAATCAAAAATTTTGCAGTGCCACGTAAAATGAGTCTGAGAAAAGGTGGTGGCTACATTCAACACTGAGGCTAAACAGCATTCAGTGTGAGTGGATCTTCATGCAAAACATGCTCATCACATTATTTTGGAGAAATGCAAGCTTACTGTTCAGAAAGGAGGAAAAGAAAACAAGCTTCAAGCCCCAGGAGAACACAGTGGCAAGAACCTGCAAAGGTGTTACATTATTATCAATACTGAGAAGTCCACTAAGCTGCTTTTTATCTGTCAGTGCATCATGTAGTAATATGCCGAGAATACAGCTGATTTGGAAATGAAGCCCATAGGATTATGCAAAGATAACATACCACTGAAAGGAACTCATCATTTATAACCAAACATCACAAAGTGAGAGACACAGGACAGTTTTAAATCATCTGAAAACATGACAATTGACTTAATTACTGTTTTCATTCTAGATAACAAACCAGCCAACATAAAAAACATGAAACTCTTAGCTATCTTCAAACCCAAAGCTCACCCACCCCCATAATACAATGCCTCAACTACACGAGTTGCAAGAGCCTTTGTGAGACAACAGAACCGGGAAAGCTCACACCACATTCCCCACCCCTGGCACATTACAGCTTTCATTGTCAGACAACTTACACCAGTCACTTAACCTGAGCTGCAAAGGAAGTGTAATTATGCTGTTGCTACAAAGTGGTTTTCAGTAAGGGTGAGTCTAGTACAGGAGTCTACCACCAGCCTTTACTACTGCACTTGTTTTTGGTATTTCGTTATAGGAGCTTTCATAACTAAATGGCAGGAGGCAGAAAACCAATGTATGCTTCTAACTGAAAAGAAGGAATTGCTTCATTACACAAACCAGTCCTTCACATTTTTGAGAAGCTGTCATTTAGCAGAGGGGGTCTGTGTGGAGAGACAAGAGGGTGAGCACTCATCAGTAAGTGCAGGAGGAGCTCTGCTCTGTGTCTTGCACTTTCCCAGTGGCCATAGCCACACCAGCACCACTTACTGCTGTGGGGATGGGAATGTGGATCTCCATACTGGCACTAAGTATTTTCTACCTAAATGGACAAGTACATCTCTCAGTTTCCTTCTGGCTCCGTTAGCTTGGGGCATACACACTCAAGACTGAAATGTAAAGGCCATGTAAAGACTAAGCTGGGCAAAAAACCCCCAAGTCTCCCCCCCAGCCTGGACACCCCCAGTCCTCTGAGCAATAATACAACAGGCTATTCTAACAAACCAGAGAGCGGTAACAGTAATGTGAGCTCTTACATGAAAGTTAAACCATATACACACACACACACACACACATTAATAGGAGCTTGCCAGTGGAGTCAGTGAGCATTTACAAAAACAAATCATTATGTATAGATGCTATCAGAAGAATAACATTTTTGGTTGCCATAAGAAACAACTCCAAACCACTTTCTTCGTTTGCCCCATATTCAAAGATTTGACTAAATCTGGATAGAGAGGTAGAATGATCTGACTGAATGTTGTACCTCAATAAATGAAAGCGACTTCAATAAACTCAACACGTTTGATTTTTATCTGTCTGATTTACAGTTTCTTAAGAACACTTCAGGCCAACCCAAACAGTGCCACGAGACGCTCCAACTTCAAAATCCCAGACTAGATAAGCTTTGCAAAAATGCATTAGCCAACATTTGAAAAATGTATCATTTGTTAAGGACCTGTCCTCTGTGCAAAAGTTTCACCATAAAACATAAGCATGGTTATGTAAGCAATGATATGTCCTGCACTAACTCGCTGGCAAACGAGAGCAAATGGAGTGGCTGTTTCTGATTTAACCTAAATTCCTTCTCAAGAACTACAAGCTACACTGGAAAAAGGCCTTCATACCTGAGTATGACTCCTCCATAAAGTCCTCATCCTACAATAACAAAAACACTCTCAAAATCAAGGCCACAGTTTTGCAGTCCCTTTAAAGTGACCTTATGCAGGTACTCTGCCAGAAGAGACAGTCTCCTTCTTAGATACTTTGAGTTTCGTCTTCCTGCTCTTTTCAGTGCAGTAGCAGTAGGAATTGTACGGCCCCACAGCAAACTGGATCAAGGATCCGACCTGGCTTGAAACAGATAATTACGTGGCTTAAAGCAACTGGGAAATACTGTCTTTGCATATGACAAAATCCTGTTTATAGGCACAGCCCTTGCCAGTTCGTTACTTTCTAAGCTATGAACTTTATGTGCTGAAACGATGTTTTCATCGTGTATTTGTCTGGCACGTGGCACACTGGGATCCAAAAGAACTTCTGCAATAGTCCACAAATAAAGGGTAGTTTCTTCTATCCAATATGGTTCTGCTCAAGAAAACAGTACAATGCTATGAAGTTAGAATGGGGTGCATAGGGTAAGACTGTTGGAAATTCAGGAAAAAATTGGAGGTCTAATGCCACATTTTAATCCATATTGACATGCACTAACTAATGCATGAGACTACAGCTCACCCTACAGTAGTCTCTACAAGCAAATCATACATTGGTTTTACTGTCTAGGAGATCAATTTAGACAGCCAACCACGGGTGTCTTCTATGATTTCAGAAACTTTAAAGGTTCAAAGGCATTAGTTCCCCTGAGAGGTGGCAGCTGGAAGCCAAGTGGGATATGCTGGGCTATCTCAGGTCTCACTAGACACCTGTGTTTAGCCAGCTGTTTAGCCAACCAAGTTTAGCCAACTTAGAATGAAACCAGAGTTCTCTGTGGACTACAACTTGAGTTAGCACTTCACTTGCATGTCGATGTCTCCCTTCTATTATCTGAATCCTCATCTGAGTCTCATATGGGGTTTTTTTTGCAGAGGGTTCAGGATCACTCAAGCCCTTAAACTGGTTTTACTGCTGCAGTACTCAGGAGACCCTGACAACACAACACCACAATTTGGACATCCAATACGAGGGCAATTATTTTACCAGTTGCTCATTTTTCTGATGAGCTCTCTACGTGCTGTCACTACTGAGTCAGTCCAGCACACACTATCCATCAGATAGTGACACATGAAGCATATTCCAAAGATGCTAAATGAGAGCTTGGGCTATGAAGCTACTTAGAAATCTTTAAGGACAAATGCATAGAATAAAGAACCCTGTAAAGAGCCATGATGGATGTACCCTAACAGTTATGCCATGAAGAGGCACAGCATATAAGCCACTACAAAGAAGCAGAGCTGTTGTCTGAAGGGACAGATGATGGCAAATAGCATCCAAGAAGGACTACTGAAGCAAACGGTCCTAAAACCAAAGCATGTGTTAAGATGAAAAGAATAATGAATGATGAGAGAATGCTTTCTCTCTCTCAAGAAAAAACAAAAAAAGCCTGTCAGAAGACAACTGAAGGTAGAAAACTAGCAAGACATTTCACAACTATATCCCACAGCACATCACTGGTACACTACAACCTCTTTATCATGGTGCGAGTCTTGGTTTTTCAGTTCTGTCTCTGAATGCCTGTTAACATTATCTGCGCCTCAGTGGCAGCTATCTGTTTAGTCAGTCACACTAAATACAGCTTAGTTGTTGCACCCAATGTGATAAAGCAAAATGTCACTCTAGCTTAACAACCCTTACATTATCACCTGGCTTTATCACAGAATGAAATACGGTAACAGGCACTGCTTGCCAGTCCATCGATCCCACCAGAATTTCTCTCCTGTCCTGCCTGCATGGCAACATACACACTGCAATGTGTTTTCACCTCTCATTCTGTACCTCTAAAAATGTTACCTCTTCCCCCATGAAAATCAGAATAAATAACAAACAACATATCCACTCTAATACTGCAGTAAATAAAGTTATGTTGATGGATGAATGTAGGCCAGTCATGGGTAACAGCAAAAGGCACAGACCCACAACAAAAATAATTAATTGATTAAAATTATATTTCTTATAGCAGAACAAGGGCCTTCATGCAGAAGGGAAGAATCTTGTGGGAAAGGGCAGAAGGAGGGACGCTTTCCTTTCCTCAGTTCAGAAAACAAAAGCCCCTCCTCCATTCTGCTGCATATGAAAAAGAAATGATAAAAGATAATTTTTATGGCTGTATTCTTATTGCTTTATCTATTGCATGCCTCTCCTGGCACACAGGGGATTACCTGCATGGAATTAAAATGACTTCTACTCAAGTCAACCAGTTAATGTGTTCAGTAGTTACATACTGAATTCAATCATCAGAATATACCAACAGTATAACAAGAACCATCATATTACACAAATGGCAACCATTGCAGAGACAAAAGACAATATTTTCCAACACTGCTAAAGAGTAAATTATAGTCACATTAAAAATAAGCTCAAAGAGGAATGACTGTTTTGTCAATTAACTAAAAAACCCCCAACATTCCAGTAGCCACTCCTTTGATATTTTTTTTATTTAGACTTTTTTGTCCTTATAACGCTGTTGCTATTTTCTTGTTGCTATTACTACTGAAAACAGCTGCTTGCAGCTGAACAAGAATTAGGTAACAGAAGACAAGCTATAAAATGAAACACTTTGTGAATAACAACTAGGTCACCTGGGATTCTCAGGCATTCTCTCACTAAAATGAACACATAGCTAGCTCATCTCTAAAGGAAAAAAAACCCTAAACCAGTTATTTAAATTAATTAGCATGCACATACACACATTTCAATAGCCATCTTTTCACTCAGAGCCACACTCACCGCTTGCTTCTAATTGTCACATCCAATTCTCTTACACTCCCAGCTAATAGCTCCTGCTGCTGTGGAAAAGGTCTTCGTGCAAGCCTGTACTCACAGTAACAGGCTTGCCAGGAAAATAACAAGATGAAAAGCTCTCGCACCACCCCTAGCCGAGAGGAACCCCGAGCCTGGCACCCTGAGCCACAACAATGGCACTGCAGCCCTCAGTCCAGAAAACAAGTATTTTCGAAAGGCGCTGCCTTCTAATTCCAGTGTACATGATGCCAACTGTGAAAACAAAAGCTGCTAAAAACAGCGCGTGTGTGTGAGCATATGCACACAGAGCATCTTAGCTGGAATTAACTCACGTTTCCCCCCATTCTCCCCACCCATCAGTGAACAGAGCAGTCGATTACGCTAAGCAAAATAAAATTCTGTACCAAGCATTGCATCATTGCTAATTTGTTACTGTAGCTTCTGCTGATAGGGGCAGAAGATGCAGCCTGTGCTCAAAGACCTGAAGAACAAAAGAAATACTGTATGAATTAATACTGCAAATTTCTGTTCAGAACTGACAAAAAAAGGTAAATAAGGCACACACCTCTAGCCATTCCTTTCATGCTTTAACACTAAAGACAAGACAATCTTACCAGGATTTACAGCTTTTTACCCATATTCACTGGATACGTGAGCTTTGCATCCTTGCAAATGTGCCAGCCAGTTCGAAAGCCTTGCAGAACTGAATCTGTCTCAACCTCTGCGTCTCATTTACTGTAACACAGAGGATTTTCAAAGCCATGCCTCACAACAGCTGGCTTGTTTTTGCCTGCTTCCTATGATTGACAAGTTCATACAAGCTCTGTCAACTTTAACCTTGATAAGTGAAGGCTTAGTATTGTATGTTACATCACCAGAAACTTCTGACCTCAGGGAAAAGATCTCAGAGACTTCAAAGCTTTTCCCTTCCCCCACTCCCACCCCCTGGATTTGGTTATTAAAAAAAAAAAAAACCAAAACTTAAAAGTCCTTTAATTTTTCAAGGGTTTTCCTTTTCATTTGTGAAAATCATGATCCACATTTCCACAACAACAGCCCTGCAAGTTTTAACTATTTACAATGATTTTAAAAGATCAGTGTGTTACTAGGTCCTTTTCTGAACAATGTTCATATAACCAAGCCTTTAATTTTAGAAGAGAGTCTTCATCAACAGCCCTCCAGCCTGAATTTTTTTGCATGTGTTGTGCGCACAGGCGCCCTCTCTTGCAGGAGACTGCAGGGAAAGAACTAAATGCTTTCATGCTGCATGAGCACATTGCCACCCCCACGCTCCATCTTTAGAAGGCATTGTGGCTGTCATCAGAGAAAAGCTCAAGCTCCTTTCAATTTTTCTACAAGAACACATTAAAGACTTAATAGAGAAAGTGTGGATAAGGCTTTAATATGCATGAAAAGATCGTTTTGAAGATGACCACTCTAAGAGTAGAATGTTATTTAAACTGCACACAAAATCACGTAGAGCAGTTAGATATCCAGTTAATAACCTTCCCTAAAATTTTTCTGCCTCCCAAAGCTGCCTATTTGACTTCAATAGAGTGAGAATGGCTTCAAGAAAAAACACCAGTCTACATAATACGATACAACTGGTTAACAGACTGCAGCGAGTCTGGTTGGCCCACACAGATAAATGGAAGCTATAGCTGTCACGTTACTTTTTAGCACAAAACTTCACTCACATTTACTGACAAAAACAGTCTCCTGCATGACAGCAAACCATAACCATGTTGCCTAAGGGCTTATAGCAGAAAGTGAACATTTCACAGGCTAGCTTTTAGTATCAGAACACCATAAAGCCAGTCCATATGTCAGAAGTGTATGAACCGCTGCACTGTGGAGACAAATCAGTCACCTATTTCCAATTACACTTTTCATCAAGTAACTTAAGGGAAAATAAAATCTACAATGCATCAGCACATGATGCTTTTGTAACTATAACCACTGGAGACTATATCTTACATTAGCTCTAAATATCCCTACTCAACTGTTGTTAACATCAACAGGGCTATAAGAAGATAGCTGGATTTCAAGCAATGCAACAAAAATGCACATCTTGAGATGGTTTTCATTCTAATCCTCCTTCCAGGGAAAGCAGTAAAATCAAACCAGAATACAAAAACGAAGTAATGGGTACAAATTTATCTCTTGTTTCTCTCTCCACAAACATTTTTGTGTGCTGTTCTTTTGCTCACTCCCTATTTCAGTACCTGCAGAATCATGTTTAGGACTTCTTCCAGCTACTCATGCTTGGTAACACTTACCTTAAGGGGCAGGGGAGGAAACTTTCCGTAAGAAGAAATTACCTTCCAACACTTCCTTTTATCAGCCCATGATGGCCTCGCATACCCCTAGCTGACACTGCATGTACAGTGAGGAGAACAGATGTGCCAGGAGCAATTAAAGCAAAATAACTTTACTTGGTACTAAGAAGCTACAAGTAGAAAAAGAGGGGATGCATGAGATGGGATAGCCACCTTCAAGTTTAGAAACAGGGATTCAAAGTTCATCTGATAAAGGCAGAGGGAGAGTCCACATTTCCAAGAGTGTGCAGAACACAGAAATTGGATGGGGAGAAACAGGGCTGTATTACTGTAGTGTACTGTAAACCAAGCACAGGTTTTGGAGGCAGTCCAGCACCCATTTAATGAGATCCAGCAGCTGCTGGTGAGCCCGAGAGAAGCATCACAGTGATCTGCAGGACGCACACCTGACAGCCACCGGCTGAATGCTGCCAGGAGAGTGAGGAGTGGGGAGGCAGTGGCAGAAGCCTGCAAGTTTTAACACTTTCATTTAGTCACAGCCAACCCCAAATGCCAAAATAATGCATTTGTGATGCTTATGAAGATGCCCACACATCTCTCAGCTCAACCAGCACGGAAGTTTTAAAATGGACAACAAGAGGAAGAAAAAGACTACAAATGGACAATTTATGATGCAACTTCTGCCTTGATCCTGAGGTATGAGAAGAATCTGGTTCAAAACTTTGCTATTTGAAGAGCTACCCTGTGCCAGTGGCCATATGCATTTAGATAAATCTTTTTTTAAAGATTAAGAATCCACACGGTGGTATTTAATTTTGAAAAGGGCATTTACATACATGAGATGAATATTTTAAAAAGAACAAGCCAGATGGTATAATGCAAAGAGATAACATGCAACTCAAGATACAATACATGAAATTCAGAGAAAATGCGTAACACCTACCAAAACACCCAACCACCTTTCTTCCTTCCCTCTCTCTGTCCCCTCCAAAGGTTAAATTAAATAGCAGTTAAAAGGAACATCCACCAGAGAACTTAAATCCTACTCAGATGAGGAAAATCCAGAGCTAATCTAGCAAAGCAGATGTATAAGCAAAATACGGCAAAAAAAAGTTTTAAAAGTAAAGCTGAGGTACAAATGCTTAAGGGTGTTAGGACAAGAAAAAGGGGAAAAAAGGCACTTATTCAAACACAGATATCTGCCAAATAGATTATAGGGATGAAAGTACAATAGTAAGAATAGAAAGAAAATAAGGCTGCGGCAAAAAATTGACACTATCTCCCCTTCACAACTCCACGAGCAAAGAACAGCCTTTGCAGGAACTGTTCTCAGATGCTGCACACCATTAAACCTGGGTAGTCATAAGCTACCTGGGCCATATGACAATCACCTGAAACTTCCACAGGAGATTGCTGAACTGGGATCTGTGATGCACAGCTACCCATTCCTCTGATACTTGAACAGCTGCTTGAGCACAGTGACACAGCCAGTGCTGGGGAGGGAAGGTATGAGGGTGCTGAAGAGAGAGAATGAGAGAGAGCAAGAATAAAAAAATACTCATTAATCTGGAGAAGTTCAGAATCATAAACTTAGTATCTGAATTAAGCAAAGAAGAAGAAATTTCATTAAGAGATTCAGCAGCTGCGCTAACGAGTAAAAATGACAAAGAATAATTTAGGCATGTGTAGAAAAGATGCATTATTCATCTTAGAAAGAGTCACTACACATAGGGACAAGAGCAATCTGGGTGACAGACACTTTGGATTTTTAGATGATTTAGAAAATCAAATTTTCTCTCACCTGAGGCTCTTAAAAATTTGACTCCCCTGAGACAGAGTCCTCACTTGTCTCATCACATCATTCACATCAGAACTAATTAGATACAGATGACTTACAAAAGGGGTGAAAAACCAGGTGACAATAGTTGCTGCTATGAGGAAATGATTCTGAATAATAGACCCCAAATTAAGATTTCCTATCATTGAACGAATGGGTCATAAAACAACAGATGAAATTCAGATTTAATAAATGCAAAGTAATCCACAGGAGAGATTTTCCTATACTTCACCAACATATACAAAGACGTACAACAGAAATTACTCCTATGCAAGAAGGAAAAGCTGAATTTCACAGACTGCTCTATGAACATACAATCTTCGTAATTCACAGCAGTAAAAAACTAAACAAAACCCAAAAATAAAACAAAGCTCAAAGACAGAGACCAGCAGAGGCTTGACAAGATACCCAGCTGCATGGCTCCTGGTTTGCTCTGGTTTTCTGTTCCCCAAGCATCTGCTACCGGCTCACCCAGAGAAAAAAACCTGCCTAGGTAGATCTTTAGCCTATTTTTAAGCACCAACATCCATCAAGTTGCCATCACGTACCAGTGATTCAAGGTTCCACTGTCTCAAAGTGTGATTATTCATATATCTGTTATTAGTCAGTCACATACACTAGTACACTGGAAGGACATAATGGTTCATGGCAATGAAACTTGTACTAATTACAGATATTCACAGAAACCTAAAGAAGATGAAAGGTTACAGGGGATTTCTCATATATGCATATATGCTGTTAAGACTCTTTGTCTTCTATATGCACAGGAAGAGCCACAGCATGTTTCTCCCATTTTCAGACAAAATACAAACTTTATAACAGCCCAGACTGTACTGTGTCATTGATACATGACACACACAATGACATCACTGGCAAAAAAATTGGTCTGAGAAATGCCTTAATAATCTGTATCTCATGATAAAGAAATGCTAAGGACATGGACCTGCTGGAGCAAGTCCAGAGGAGTGCCAGGGAGATGATCAGAGGGATGGGACACTTCTCCTGTGAAGACAGGATGAGAGAGTTGGGATTGTTCAGCCTGGAGAAGAGAAAGCTCTGTGGAGCTTGTTAACACACACATGAAATGTTTGCCAAAGTAATTTTTCCACTGATTTCTAAGGAAGCAGTTGCACAAGATCATACTATTTCTTCCTCACAAGGAAAAGGGTGAAAACATTTTGCTTACATAGCTCTGGTAAGTCTTACAATGTCTTTGTAAGTCCTGCAGTGACTGAGACATACTTGTCCTGCTGCAATGTTCAGTCAGGAAAAGCAACTCACAGTTTGCCTGTTTAACTGCAACAATAAACTAGTAACCTCAGGAAGGTCAACAAGGCCAAGTGCCAGGTTCTGCATCTGGGTCAGGGCAATCCCAAACAGAAGTTCAGGCTGAGAATGGATGAAGACCAGCCTTGGGAAGAAAGATTTGGGGGTGTTTGTGGACAAAAAGCTCAATAATGACTTGGCAGTGTGCACTCCCAGCTGAGAGAGCCAAATGGCTGCTATCAAAAGCAGTGTGGCCAGCAGGTCAAGGGAGGGAATTCTCCCCCTCTACTCTGCCTTTGTGAAGCCCCACCTTTATTACTGCATTCAGCTCTAGGGTTCCCAAAAGAAGAAAAACGTGGCCCTGTTGGAATGTGTCCAGAGGATGGCCACTACTATGATCAGAGGACTGGAACATCTCATTATGAACAGGCTGAGTAGGGGCTGTTGAATCTAGAGAAGAGAAGGCTCCAGGGAGACCTTACAGCACCTTCCAGTACCTAAAGGGGGCTACAAGAAAACCAGAGAGGGACTTTTCACAAAGGCATGTCATGATAGGACAAGGGGGAATGAACTTAAGCTGGAGGAAGGCAGGTTTAGATTTGATATTAGGAAGAAATTCTTTACTGTGAGGGTGGTGAGGCACTGGAATTGGTTATCCAGAGAAGCTGTGGACTTCCCACGGTGTCAATGACCAGGCTGGATAGGGCTCTGAGTAACCTGGTCTAGTGCAAAGTTCCCTGGCCACAGCAGGAAGGTTGGAACTAGATGATTTTTAAAGTCCCTTCTGAACCGAACCATTCTAGGATTCTACGATTCTTAACAAAGAACAGAAGTTTAAAATAGCTATGTGACACAATGCCGGCAACAAAAGTTCTCACTAACTATTTAAGGAAATGGCCCTTTTGCTACATATAAAAACCTCCAAGCCTTCAAGTCTTGTATTTCAGTAGCTCAGTTAACTAGTTCCTAGTTAAGCTGATCCTAACACTGTATATTGGTACTATATTAATTTGACACCACAGTAAGAGAAACTCAAACAAAATATAGAATTGAAAATTCCTGGAGTTATGAAAAACTGTAGTTTCCAAGAGTATTTCCAAAGACTAATTTACACCATCTACCATTGTAAATATGAGGAACTGATTTTTTCAAATGTGTATTGTGGATTGCTGGGGTTTTTTTCCCCACTGTTAATTAGTCCTCATAGCTATGTAAGCCCCAACCCCATAATGGTCACAAACCAGAGAAAGCTAAGAGGAATAGCTCTTACACACATGTATGTTTTATATGTCTGTGTCTGTACATACACATATCCATATATGCATGATACAAATAAAGACATACACAAATGGACTACTGGTCATTTTTAGATTCTTTCCCAACTGACTCAATTAAGACAACATAAGGTCACTCATATTCCTGTATGGCTGAAGGTCCTCCTCCTTCCTTGCACAATAATTTGCTGCTGCTGGTGAGCACGGGGCCTAGACATTCAAAGTGTTGAAAAATCCGTTTCTTCATGAAGAGCCTAATAAAACACTTGGGAACATGTCTATAGGCTCCTGTTTCTGGCTTATTAAAGATTTTTCTAGAACATTATACTTGGGCATTTAGAATAAGTTAGGCATTACAAAATTATTTTTATTTTGGTTTTGTATTGTAAAGGCTGCTCCTCTGTCTTCAAGAGCTCAACTCAAATAGGAGTAACTATTAAGGTACGAAAACACGGAAAGAAATATTTTACAGTGTTTAATTAGAGTTGAGTCACGCTGTGGTCCTACACTTGACATGCACATGCTCTTGGACTTGACACCTATTAAATGTTGAAATATTTTCTGCAACCTGTGATCTCATATATCCTTTTTCACTTTTTGAAGTTATGTAACTTTAATAGACATCACAGGGACAAATTAATAGAGCAAGGAGTCAAATGTTCTTAGAAAGTAAATAAAAGCAATGGCTGTAAACATCTCTGGTAGATGGCAATCTTAAGAATTAGATCACAAAGCATGATTCTTTTGATGCAGAATGACTTTTATGAGTGCATGTCATACTTCAGGAAGCCACAGACTACTGGTCAGAGCATCCATTTCCCTCTTTAACCTTCTGAAAGTCTATTTCAGCTTAGAAATAGTGGATACTTCTATAAGGAAGTTAATTATATAACCAGTATAAGTCATTTTACAAATGCAGAAAGAGAGATATGTTTAAAGAAGCACAGACTTTGTACCTGTAAAAAGGTAAGCTTTCGTAACTAATCTGAAATAGAAAGAGTAGCATCAATAAAAATAAAAAAGCACCATTTTTTGTTTTACAGATCAGCAGAATCATACAATCCTTTTAAGCTGTTCTAAAGTTAAGAACATAGAATCACATCAACCCCTCTGTATAAAAAGACTCATCTCGTGCTAGATGACTGTTTGCATCCCTGTATGTTCGCAACAAGAGTGGTTTGGTTCTTCCATAAGAGACGTCAATGGCTGCCACGGACCACTATTTTCGCTTCCTACAAAAGTAATACCCTAAACTGTTAAATACTGCAGGTCAGAAGAACATGGTGAAGCTCTTCTAAAAAGGGAAACGAAACAACCTGAATTCATTGGAAGCACTCAGTAATCTCTGAGGGGGAAAACTGAGCTCAAAGATGAAAGAGGTTCACAAATTATCTTCATCAACTCAACATTCACCCTCCCCCCCCCCAAATTTTTCAAAGTAGTGTTAATATAGGTTTTATAACTGTGTGCTAAAAAAGAACCACCAAGAAAATACCGTAGCAAAAAGCTCAAGGAAAAAAAAAAAAATGTATCGAGCATTTTTATTTTTGTTTGTTTGTTTTTAAAAAGCCATTTGCTGTTACAATATTCTAATCCTTTTTCGTTCTAGATTCAGTGCATTAAAAAGACTCGTATTTCCACGGAAAATAATCAGGGAAGCTGTACATGGTAAATATTCAAAGTTTATTTCAAGTTTATTTTTTTTTTCTTTTCCCAAGTCAACTGAAGGGGAGGGAGGGCAGAGGCACCCTGTAGTGTAGGACAGTCCCTAATCTGGAGAAAGCACTCGTGGACTCCACAGCTGTCTCTCAGCTTGGGTTCCTGCAAATTCACCCCTACAAACGCAGAAGGGCCACTCCTGTGTTCAGCACCATCACACTGACTTTGGTAGCACAAAGGCAAGCATAGCACATAGGTCTCAGTAGCACAAAGTAACAGCTGCTGGCAATTTAATCCAAACATAAATTTTAAAAGAAAGTATTAAATATGACCATAAGGAAGACCTCATGTTTGGTTACTATTCATGTTCTAGCATATACCCTGAATTAGGTAGATTTGCTAGCCATTTGCAGATTGCTAGATTTTAAAAATAGAAAATTAAATGCCTTTAGGGCAGCTCAAAAATCATAAAATCAATCCATGTCATGGGTCTAGTTCCTTTTGAGCACAAGAATGCCTTGTTAAAAAGGGAGCACACGGAAATATATATTCTTTCCCATAAGGCAGCCATTCATTATCACGCAGGGTAGTTCACAACACAGGAATTAAATGCCCAAATGAGGGATTTTAATTAGTTTTTTGAACACAGAAGGCATATCAACCCTCTGCATATCAATGTTGAGAGAAAAACTCTGAAAGAGACCATTTCACAAAAACTTCTGTAATGCGGTAAAATGGCCAAATACTACATTTGAAACAGTATGTCAAAATAGGTTCCAGCTGAAAAAAAGTTACTGCAGCTGGTGCCCAGTCACGTGATTTTCATGGATTCCATGATTATAAAGCAAGAATTGTGCTGCACAAACACTGCCAAAATGCTGGCGTAGGAGTATTATTCACATGCTTTTGTGACTCGGCTTCGGCGCTGGTAGATGGAAATCATTTTACTTGTCCAGAGATGCTGCCCGCCCACAGCAGCCCGGCTGCTCCCGGCTGCCTGTGCCCGCCTCCCGCCCTGGCTCCCCTCCAGCCCGTCCCCACGCCTGCGCGCACACTCGCACCCTCCTGGGCTCTTCATTCGGGAGTCACTACTGTAAGTACAAAGGGCTACAAAAAATTAGAAAAATAAGGGGTGGTCTCTTCGGCTGAGCCGTAAGCAATGCAAAATACAATCATATAAACCCACAAATAAATATTAACTTTTTGTAAGTTTTTATGGTCACGGCTAGAGTGTATGTTTGCTACAGTTCATAATTTCCTCTCCCCTTGAGAGATTAATACCACTTACAGAACCGAGGAAAGCCTATAGAGGTTCTTTTTTCCTATGCATAGGTTCACTCTGTTACGAAACCCAGAGCTGTCAGACCTGGCCACAGCAGCGTGTGCACAACCTCAGCTCGGCTTCAGCAGCCGCAGGATCGGTGATTGCTGAAATCACTGCTTACACCACAACGGGCCAGGACGAGGGCAACCCTCAGCATGCTACACATTTAAAGGATTTTAACTACACTGTGCATACAGTCACACCTTTGATAAGGGTTTGAAAACATTGTACATTAATTAAAACATGAATTAACAGAGAAAATCGGAGCTGATCAAACAGTAAAACAAATTTATTGTCTTCTATTCATGTACTGTATTCTGTAAAGGCACAAGAAAAGGAAAGTCCAGTTTACAGCACTATCATGTTTCAGCAGCATGCTGTCTTTGCCAAGGATAATACTGGAAATCTCTTTTGGGAAACCTCAGGCCCCCCACCTACCCCCGAAGAAACCTGTAACCATAATTCCATGCACACAAATAAGAATCAACTGCCTCCGAACAAACTATAATATGCTCAACACTCAACAGTTTCTTTAAGCTCACACTGAAATTGTGACTTGGCTTTGGCACTGGTAGATGGAAATCATCACGACAATTTCTTTAAGCTCCCAAAAAATTTCCGTCCCAACGTCAGATCTATCATGTACATTGAAGTACACGGGGAGAAGGAGGGAAACGGAAAAGGCACTGCAGTATCTCTGAAATAATCACAGCAAAACTTGCAGTTTGAGTCAGGAAAAGATGAGATCAGAGAAATTTGTCAAAAACTAATCTTTTAGAGAGAGAAATTAAGAAATACTTACCTTATAGTGCGGTTCCTTTCATCCAGTTTGTTAACATTAGAGAAAATACACTCCCCATCTTCCTTTAAATCCTCTGCTTGCCTCCTTACTTCAACTGATACTTCCTAAAAGAGGTTTGTAGTATAAGTAAGAGACCAAGTCATCATGTTTCAGACTCCCAAAAAATCTATGATTATGGAACCTCTTATTTGTGGGTTTGCTCTGTTTGAATATACATGAAGTCAACAGCATAGCATGTTTTAAGCTTGTTTGGTTTTAGGCAGTACAGTGTGCTCTGTGACCTCTTCCGCAGCGCTCCCGACCAGGCTGTGCTCGTGTTGGTGCTCTGCTTTGCTGATCTACAGAGGAGCTTAACATTTATATAAACGTTTGCAACTTCCATTTCAAAAAAACAAACAAACAAAAAGAGGCACAGAAGTTGCAGAAGAGTTGCTCACATTTTAGGAGATGTAAGTATGCACCAGGTTGTGAATCCCCATGCGTGTACTTTAGTTTCTCAGTAAAACACCACCAGTGCTGTCCCAGAACGTTATTATCTCACTATCTTCAAACAACCCCACCCAAAGCATAGCTTTGCATTACAAACACTAAACCTACAGGAAATTTAATTGCGCATTAGCACTGGAATAATCTGAATCATATATGCAAAACAACATCTTTATTTACTTCAGTCTGCTGTAAGCATCTTCAATGCACTTATCACCATATTTTCCAGGTGCCTAAACAGGTGTCTGCTTTTTGCCCCAGGAGGCCTATACTGAACTTAAAGGCACTGACTAATAAACCAGAAATGCATAGAGGGAATAGATTATATGATTTTTTTCTGCTGGGTAGGCAATTATTTAATAATTTAGTGAATTTAATTTTCAAAATAACTTCCAGGTGAATATTTTCAGTGCTTGGAATCTCTACCCTAGTAAACTATCCACATAGTTTAGTCGGCACATACAGTTCAAAAATAACTTTTGCCACATGTAAAGACACAACTTACAGAAAGACAGTCCACAACTTTTAGAGATCAGTATTTTTGTTTCTTTTTGAGCTATTCTCATTCTACTCCGTGTCTACACACACACACACACACAGAGCTAACCTGTATGTATGTATGCATGCAATATTTGTATGTATGTATGCATGCAATATTTTCAACAAGAGGGGAAAAAAAACAAAGAAAAAGTAATATATAACTGCATTGCTTCAATTCTATTCTTGCAGAAGGCGAAGTTCAACACAGGTTGAACACACTGTGACTCCTTATACGTATCAGGCAATCTTGTAGCAGCTTGAACAACATCTTTTAATAGGGAAGTAAAGAGGCATGGTTTCTCTGTTTACTTCCAGTGCCACCTGCCAACCATTGCCTGGCCCTGCTCAGTTAAAAATTAACTTAATATTTACTTGCAAGTTGAACAGACATTTGGCATCTCTCTAAGGAATAAATGTATACATCTTAAATTGAGCAAACAGACATAAAACAAAACATTATGTAGTTTCATTGTTGCTGTAGCTTTAACGTTAACAGGCATATTTGTAATCTCTAAACTTTATTAGGCAGAAGTTTTGTCCTATGTAGCTTTTGCACGAAGAAAGTTTAGAAGAAAAGAGGAAATCCATGGAAACTATTAGACCATTAAAAAATTAGACAAAAGTATGTCTTATTTACACTTGGAACACTTTATCGTTTCTGGGAAGTCAAAACCTTAAAACAGGGCATACAGCCACACCAATGAAAAAATAACTCCAGGTGAAGACTGCTTTGAACTTCCTAGATCTCTGCTGTAAAAAAAGAGAATACTAGCAAATCAATCATGGTTTTTTCCATCTGACTACAACACACAAAGAATTACTTTGATCCAATTGCTCTTGTGCAGTACAAACTTTGATCTTCCTCATTTTACTTAAGAGAGCTACCTATTACATTTACTGCTTTACTGACATAAGGCAAATACCATATTCCATAGTGTTCCTAAATTGGAAATTTTCATTAAAATACTCTTTTCCCCTCCACTCCTCTACTGTCCCTCACCACCATGGGCAATTTAAAGGATAATGCAAAAGACACTTGTACCTGTTTGTAGAAATCAGTGGAAGGGGATGATCTAGATCTCTCATGGGTGTATTGGGATCTCCCATGCTGTTCATGGCCTGTATCAAGGATATTATCAGCTGAATGGTACCTTCCTGAGCTCCTTGGCTCTACTGGCTTCCGCTGCTCCTTCCACGATGCCTCGTACTCTGCAAAGGTTCCCAGGCGCTGTGGCTGTGCAGATTTCCCAATCCTCTCAGCAGCCCTTTTGCTGCTGCTGTGGTGGACGCTATCTTTTGAAGCACGAGCAGTTTCAAGTCCAGCAGAGGCTACCCAACCTCTTCTCTCATACCACAGCTCCTCTCCCTCTTGCGTTTTCCTATCTGGCCTCTCAGGCTGCCCCTCTGCTGGACCATGGGGACCTGGTTTCTGTGAAGATTTTCTAGATGCAGGCTTACTTGTTTCTTCAAAAAATTTCCACCTGTCTGCAAATGAGCCCAGGGCTTCTTCTGATATATTTGGACAGCAATGAGCATGGCATTCATCCTCTGACATGCCCACCTCATTCATCTTCTCTGGTTCCGAGTATGACTTCAGTTTTTGCTCTGTTGTGAATCTCTTCCTGGCTCCAATGCGAGGAATGTGATGAGTGCCACTCCCTGTAGGGTTTGGTTTGGCTTGTGTAGCCTCAAGGAATCCAGAGACATCTTCAGAAACCAAAGCCAGTAATGAAGAGTTGTAACTACCAGTTTTCCGCTCAGGTGACCTGGGGAGATATTCAGCAGGGCTGGGCTCCAAGTCCCGACGTTTGAAGGATGTTGCACTCAGAACCCTGGCCTGTGCTTCCTTGAGGTGATCTTTGTAGGTGCTGGTAAAGTTTGTGTCTGGGGAGGTGGTGACATCCTCTGTTGAATCTGGTTTCCAGGTCTCACTGCACTCCTCTGTTTCAGATGACCCTACTAGTGTAGCAGTACTTCTACTTTTCTGCAGCTTTGCTCTTCTCATTTGGATCTCATTTCTGAGGGTTGTTGCAAAACGATCACTCCTTCGTGCCTGTTTAGACAGGTGAGTGTCAAATGAGGTCTGTCGTTCTGTTACCACTTCTGGGTTGTTGTTAGACTGTTTTTTCCCTTCCTGAGCTAAAGAGTGCAACATTGGCGTCTTCTGAGGAGAAATCTTGCTACTCTCATCTTTCCCCCACCTAAAATCTTTCTGAGCAGGTCTATTTTCAGTGGTAAGGACACAGCCCTTTACATACTCCTGCTGACTGTGCCTAGTTTCACTTTCCTCACAGCTGTTCTCACAGCTTTTCTTTTGTCCAGATCTTTCAGTATGATTTGGTTTTTTAGATTCTTCTACTACAGCACACCTAGCATCCCCCTCTCTGTCCACTGGGTAATGACTACTGTTCTCACACCTTGTCAGTGAAGATTCAATAGATGTTTGAGGTAGATAGTATTTTGGGGTTTGGGCCATTGTAATAACTGCAGAATTTTCATGAGGTCCAAGTGACACATCAGTTCCCACTGCAGGTTTCCAGCTGTCATCCTTGGGTTGTAGTGGCTTTGAGCTTCCCTGAGCAGGCTGTTTTGCTGTCACACAATAATATCGACTTTGTCCAGTGTTGTCCACCTTTTGTTCAGCAGCACTGTTCAAAGAGGAAGGGTTGAGCAGACTGGCTTGGTTTGGACTGTAGCCATGAAAATGATCTGTAGATAACTCCTGAATGCCACTGTAGGACAGATAATGCTGCTGATCTTTAGGTGCAGCACAGATTCTTGCACTGTGATAAAAGGTGCTTTCATCGCTGTACTGGTGCTGGTGGTGGTAAGTGTAAGCAGGCTGTGCAAACCTGACGTCGGTGCTGGACAAGGATGGCTGCAGTCTGCTCACAGCTCCTGCATTACTACCGTACCTTTCACCAGCTGAACAAAAAGCGTGCTCTGAACTAAGATCGGATTTATAATTTGAGCTGCTGATCCTCCTGTCACATGGTCTGGAGGGCCGCCGCTGCTGCTCTGCAGTTTCCAAACTCCAGTCACCCCTGGGCTGAGATCGGTTCAAGGCTGTAAAGTGCTGCGTGCTGGCACCCTCTGAGTACACAGGGCCATGGGCTTTCTCATGGCCCTTGGTAGCAGCAAAGCTGTCACTACGAAGAGGTGGAGGTGGGGGGGGAGGAGATGAAGACTTCTTCTTATCAGGAACATACCAGACAGGTCCAAAACTGGATCTTCCAGAGCTAGTGAGCTTGCCATCTGGGTGTTCCTCTGTTTTAGGACTTTTGTTGTTCTCATATTGGATGGGAGCTGGCAAATACCCAGGTTTGTCCTCTGTTCCACTGCTGTCATTCAAAAACTGGCCAGACTTGCTTCCATGCTTAGCAGTCTCCCAGTGGCCCACTTTGTAAAGCATGTTCTCTGTCGAAGAAGTGTCTGCATTGGACAGAGTGTGGTCAGGGGTGCTAGAACTCGTGGAGAAAGACCCATAGGCAGAATCCCGCTTACTTTGGCTCCCTAGATGATCAATGCTACTATTAGACCTTGCAGAAGAAAGTCTTCCATACTGGGCTACTGGTGGAGTGTGGTCCCAGCTGTCCATACTTCCCAAAGAGCTGAATTGGTCAGAAGTGCGGTATAGACTTGACTGATCCCATGAATTTGACAGGTCATGAGAAGAACAACTATTGAAGCAAACAAAAAAAAAAAAGTGTCAGAATAAATACACCACTCAAAAAATGCCACAACATAATTGTAACCACCCATTTTAATAATATTGGTTAAGATTTATCTGCACAGCGGTTAAAGACAATCTAAAAAAATTGAAAGTTAGAACACAAAGTCAGGGCTCCAACTTTATACTCTGCCACTGATTCAAAGCTTGAAGCCTTAGTAACTAACTCAGCTTCCCTATGTGAGTTTGCTGGTAAGCAATATGCATTTATCTCCTTGAAGGCTCCCTTTTCCCTCTGCAAATTGATTTTGCTGACTTTGCTTTTAGAAAAATTTCGTTTGAGCTCCATTAGCTCCCTCTTTCCTAGGACAAACACCAACTTATTTTTCAGCTTATTTTCCAGGCACCCTGATTCTTCCAGCTATTAAACTCATGTACTTCCCCTCTTCATCTCTGAAATATGACTCTAAACTTCTTCAGCCCATGATGTTACTCCCTTGTCATTAAGTTACTCCCATAAAGTTACGTCCACAGCTGCCTATTCATTTGATGTTTTAACTTTCAAGCAGAGATGCACTAAATGCATGTCTCAAATGCCACCTGCACGTGCACCTTATCAGTGTGGTTTCAAACCACTCTCAGGTTGACACTCTTAGAACAACATTCAATTACACCCAGTTCCACAACATTGGCAGGAAAACTTCAGGAGGAGATGCCAAAGCAACATAAACTCTGCATGGCCAAACGAGAGTCCTTACTGCCACCAGTTTTTCCCTACCACTCTTTCCTCTGTAAAAACATAATCTTTGACACTGTACTTTCTTCAGGTCTTTTGCCAAGGACACTATCCCAAAATCTTGCTGCTTCTGTTACTTTCCTACCCCATAGGTTTTGTTTAATTTTCTTTCATTTCTTTTCTCTCTCACGGCATCCACCTCTTGTCAATCCAACACATTGATGCTGAGATGACAGTCTTTCCAATTATTCTCATCACATCTCCCTGTTTGAACTTCACTGGCAGCTCCTCCTGTTTTTATATACCAAATTCAAATTCTTGCCCTTGCATGCAAAGCCCCTTGGTAGAAATCCCAGAATTATTCCACTTCCCTGTAGCTATAATTATATGAAGCATCTATCAAACCCTGTGCTGTAAAGAGACCTGTGAAAGCTAGCAATGAAATTAGATTAGTCCACATAAAAAATACAAAGACTGATATAGATCTTTTCTTCTGTCAAAAATACTGCAAAGGTCAATTCAACAGTTCTTTGGAATTCAGTAATAACAGAATTGCTTTTTCCCCCCTCTACTACTACAGCCTTTCAAACTTCTTTTCTTATACAACATGGTCAAAAGCAATTTATATTAAATAAGAGAAGATATTCTTTATGCTTATTTTCTAAAAGCATTTTATTAACAAGATACACTAACAATGGCCTAATTTTGTGGGGTTTTATGTTCTTTCATTCTTTTATTTTCAGCATTTAAAACATCTTGCTGAATCCTTAAAAAGTCTTAATTGTCATCTTAGGCTGATACTGTGTTTCATGTAAAAAGTACCTTGGTCATTACTAGGATTTCTTTTGTCAAAGAATAATACAAGCCAGATACTCCCAAGAATTGTTGATATTCCCCCTTCAACTCTAAGGAGATCACAGAACCGTTACAGTTGGAAAGGACCTTTAAGATCATAAAATCCAACCAGATACTTGGCATTAATTAAAAAAAAAGATGCCACTTGTGCAGGAAAGCCTCAATTTACAGGTCTCATGTAAATCTGTTGGTATCAAATGCGGAGCAGAGATCATCAGCGTAAGAGGTCAAAGCTCTGCTAGAAAACGCCTAAGGGAAACCCAGCAGAAGCAGCAAACACTTTAAAGAAAGGACAGGAAGGTTTCTAATGGCAAAGCATGACCTCCTGTGGTCCTAAACTACAGGGCAATCCTCCTGTGAACCCTGACACAGAAGAGAGTCCAAAAGCCAGTTCTCTGCCTGAGCCTGGCTGGCATCCCAGGATACCCTTCTCTCAATGGCTTTTTCAGAGCAGATTAATAAAAGCACCTACACTGCTGGTCAAAGTATGGCAGGCGAAATCCGGGAATAATCTACAAACACCATCCCTTGGCCACATTGGCCAGTAAGCACCCCTCCCAACCCTGGGGCATGAGCTTCTGCTCCTGGGCTCTTACAGAAATGATATCATCCCAGCAACTGCATGGGATTACAAATCAGATGCACCTGACCCTAATTGCCCCAAAACCTCAGTTTAGGTAACCTTCTCAAAGCACATTTGTCCCACAGCCACACCTGTAAGACCAGAACAAAGTAGAAGAGGTTGCTGGCTTCATCTGCACAACCAGGGGCACAGAAAAAAACCCAAAGGCTCCTCTGTTATAGTATACGATACTGCAAGACAGTGCAGGGTTTAAACTTTCAGCAACTTAAGATAGTTCACTTACACACGTCCCAGAAAAGTGCACTCAGCCTTAGTTTAGGATGGGCTAGGAAAAAAGTCTGCACCATGTTGTTAAGGTGAGACTTCTGTGAAAAAGAAGACTCATAAAGGGAAATGAAGGCACCAAAAGCTTTACAAGTTCTAGCTCTCAAGCCTTGATGAGCGGCATCTAGACCTAGCCTAGTGCTGCCAAGATAGCTTACAGTTTTCTCATTAAAGTCACATGATAAAAAACCCATACATATAGTGCTGGATGTGGAGGGCTCGGTTCCAGGACTACCCTCTCTCATATATACTGGTACAGCCTCTTCTGGTCTGTCTTCCTCTAGCTTCATCCACCTTCTCAAAGGTTCACATTCATCAGGCTGCGAAAAAGAAAGCCCCACCAAAATCAACCAGCCAGAAAAACCCTAAAGCAAATCAAACTGCCCATACCTTAACCTAGCAGTAGATAGTACCAACAGTCTTCACGAGGCTGTTTTGGCCAGCTGTGCCCCATTTCACCGACACAAAAAAGTGCCGTCTTCCCCTCCCCCACCAATGAACTCTCCATGCTTTACAAGTGATTTAGTGGATTTTCACACTCACAGAGAGAATGCAGGTAGGCACATTCAGAAGAGCTTTTAGGCTTTGAATACCAGTCTCAGATGCTTAGCTCAGGGAAGGACACGGAATTCCAGAAATAGCCCAGGGATGGGATGCTTGGGCTAGAAATATCCTCTCCTCAGGCTGTTTCCATTATCTCCTTGCATACTGCTGCTTTCAGCTACTGATTGCTGTGCTTTCCCATCACCTGAGCTTTTTGTGAAATGTACTTGTAAAGTGGGGAATCTCTGAGGCTGCTCACCTCTTTTTGCAGATCAGCAAGCCCAAAGAACCCCACTTTGCAACTGAGATCCCCAAAATACTGAAATCCTTGGGCTGCCACTATGGGAATGCTGGGCCCACTCCAGCAGTGGCATTCTAAAAGCAGCTCTGCCACTGAAAATGTCTTGGACAACAGACACCAGGGCTGACAAATCTCCCAAATACATCACCTTCCAAGTGGGCAACACAGGCAGCCAAGGGGTTCAGGATAGCAGTGACCTGGGAACTGTAGAATTAGACTGTGCTAAGGCCGCTAAATCTTTCAGCAGCATCTGAGAAAGAATCTGTAGTTTTTATTAATATTAGTGTCTGCCAGCAGTTATGACTATTTCTGATACGTGAGGGGAGGGGATTGCTCTATTCCTATCCCCCTCTTCCTTTACACCTACAATTTCCTGACCAAACCTCATTTCAAACTGGCATTGAACCAATTTTTTTTTCTTTTCTAAGTATTGAGACACACCCAGGTCCTATCAAAGCACACCTTGAGATACATCTTGTAGTATTTTACTTTCACAAGGTACAAGGACAACCACCAGGAAGAGCAGGAAGCATATAATGATTTACAGCCTAGTGTAGAAGACTCATTAATAGTAGAAATACTCTTTAGCTACAGCATTGCAGTGAGGAACTTTTTGGAAGTTTTTAGAAATTTCTGAATTTTGTTTCTATGTACAAGGACTTTTACTGTCTTAAAATCTATGAATCAACTCATCTACATGACATTTAAATACAAACTTTAAATCAGTGTAAAACAGCAGAAATTGTAATCAAAGAGCTTCTAAAACTTCTACTAATAAAGTATTACAAAAAACATTTTAAAAAACCCCTTTCTGCCTAATGTAAACTTTATTCAAGGGCAGATAACAACTTAGTTTAAAAAACTTCCTTAGTAGGAAGTACCCGAAGAAAACAATGTAAAAACAGCTGTAAAAATTAGATGAAAAATAAAATACTGAAGTATTAATGTTCTTTTGTTTTGACTACCACAAAACATTAACCTCAAGAAGTAATGAAGGAGAATGTACAGCACTAAGTATAGAAAACCAAAGTCTACTTCCCAAACTGGGATTGCACACCAGACTCCTGTTCTTTAATGCTCAGTGTACCTATGGTCCAATGGGAACTGAGAAGGAAAAAGTAACAAAAGAAAAAAAAAACCTAACCCCTTCCCCCCCCTGAAAAAAAAAAGAAAAACAAACAAAAAAACAAATCCCAAGAACCAAGAAAACCTTTCATGAAAATGATAAAGAATGTCACCTAGGAGCAGGAAACAAACAAGAACCTGTAACCAGACACAAACAGGCATTACCTAAAGGTTCAGAGTTTCACAGCTAAAACTGCCTAGGTGTCAGCCTTTCTCCATTAGTGTTGAATGTGACCTAACAAATATAAAGGTGCTTTAAACAGCGACTGAAAAATCATCAGTCTTATTACCTCTCTAGACAAGCAAGATCACAGATGTCGAGAAGGATTACAGAAAGACAGTTTAACTAATTAAACCAGTAATACCTTAAAAGACAACAGTAAAGCACTCTGCACCCTCTCTTTAGAAAAAGCCTTTTTAATTGTCTGAAACAGCATTTTTCAATTTTTTCCATTTTTTCTCCACTTCTTATTTCACTTTACAAATGCTAATTTTGATGGTTACTTTGCCTCAGGATTTTACCAGTGGACATTGAAAGTAAATGCAGAGCAGGAAGCATAACCTTGTGATTGCCTTTAAAGCTAGTTTCTTACCTTTCAATCACATGCACATATCACAAACTGTTTCAGAAATCCACTCATCCATACGTCAAACTTCCCAAACTCCCCCTTCGTGCACTGAAAGGACAGGCAACTCTAAAGAGGTATGATACCACGATTCTGCATTGGTTTTTAAAAAAACCCCACTCAACAACATGACCTCCATTATTATTGCCTCACTGTTAGAGCTGAACGTGTGTAACTTAAGCAGAGACTCACCTTGCATGATAGCGCGAGTGCCAGGAGGCGCAGGCATTAGACGAGGGAAGGTGTGACGTGGCTGCCTCGGGCTGACTTTCGGTAAATTTGGTTGCGTGCCAGGAGTGCGGCCTGCAGGCTAGGTCATTCCTTCTGAAAACAACAGAGGCAGAGGGTGCTAGTTTAATACAAGCAGTACAATAAGGTGATGCACAGCAAAAAATCTACAGGGCAGCAAGTAAAATGTTTCACAGGTAGGACAGAGGCATAATGACTTTAAATGACAGCAAAACTTTCTATATGCATGCCAGTTTTGAAAAGACATCACCGTTTCTTTAAAATGTTTAAGATGCAGTGAAGTGCCAGTATTTCTGTAGTATTTTTTTATGGGTGGTGAGGTGGGTGTTTTTTACAAGGAACAGAGACTGATAAATTTTAAAGTACCTGACACGTATCCAGAGCTTTAATAGCTAAAGCTAATACTGAGACGTAGGACTCTTTTACAACTTGACAACAGTAGGGCTTTGGTAAGATTTTACTGTAGGTAGGTGCATATGGGAGGAGCTGGGAAGAAGAGTTAAGGACAGGAAGGATTAAAGCCATGTACGTTGCTCCATACAAGTTAGTAATAGTGATTAATAGTGAAGCAATCATATTAACTCCAAGCAAGTTCTGCTTCAGCTCTTGAAATGTTTGGCACCCCAGAAACGCAGGGAGGTTTTGTTTGTTTTGGTGTTTTCTAGGTTTGTTTTTTAAAGAATACATCTCATCAGCGAATCATGCAAGTACCCAAATATCTACCTGGAAATCACCTCCAAATGTTTCTGGTCATGTAACTGAAGAGATCCCTTCTAAGAAGTACAACAGTCAATTGTTGTTAGAGCTTTGCACCTTAAAAACTTTTTTTGCAAAATTGCTCTATACTCCTCTACCCCCTTCCTTCTGCTCAGGAATTACTAACTACAGCTTGCACTGCCTTCCAAGGACTTGCTGTTTGTTACACCTCTCAGCACTCATGAAATAAGTGCATTCTTTTTTCCCTAGGGTTAAATAAGCCTTCTGGGTAGAATCCAGCTACTTCTGTTTTAGTGAGCAGATGCCAATTACAGGACACTTGTCTAAACCAGTCACCTGGGAATGAAGCAGGACCTTCTTTGAAGGTAATTCATCCTGCCCTTGGACAACTACTGCATTTAGAGACCAAAACTAAAGCCAGTATCTTCAAAACAGGTCGACTCTGAGTACGTGGCTTTTCACAGTACATTCAGGAAGATCTGAAGAAATTAGTGATGAATTGCTTTTCCAAACTCTGCATGCAGGATTACAGAAGGAGAATAACAATTCTACAGGGAAACTGTAATTTCACTACAAAGCGCAGCATCATTACTGTCACTAAAAAAAGAAGTAATTGTTTCCATAAACAAAAGCCTACTCTTCCCAGCATGTCAAAAGAGAACAGGTTAAGCAGAGTATCTCTAGTTGTTCGTTCTTGGTAGGACATGGCATTCTGAGAGTGGAGGAGCCCCAGTACTATTAGTGCAAACAAGTGCAAACGATTCTGCTCAGCCATGCGATGATGGGCTCCAGACAGTCCTTGCTAGCTCCAGGCCTGTGTGCAGGTATGGAAAAAATTATCATTCCACTGTTCAGCTGCACAGAACATCAGATGTCTTTTTACCCCCACTGCTCACCTTTAACAGTACTGACACCAACTCAGCAAACCACAAATACCTGTTAAGGCAAATTCAATAGACCTCCTAGGCATCAATTCAGCTAAAAAGGTTTATCTTCTATGAGACAATTACTTTTCTATGATGTACCACCAAGGAAACACAAGACTAGGAAACTAGCACAATACAAGCAGCATTTGAAGCATAAGGAAAAGAAGGTCGGGAAGGGGGCTTCTGCGACAGTTTGGGCTTGACAAATGGTAGGAGGAATCCAGTCACTGGGAAGAAACAGAAGGGATGCACATGTAAAGTCAGTACTGTACCTCATGGAACTTCTCAAGATCTTCATAAGATAGTTCCTCGCTACATGAATATCATTTTCAGATGGCATTTTCTGTGCTACAATATCCACCACCACTTTCATCTTCCTGAGCAGCCAAGCAAGGGGAGGAACAGACTGGACTGAGTTGTGGCATAAGGCAAGTCAAGTGGACAAGAATTTACAAGTTCTGTTCAATTTTCTGTATTTGTGGACACACAGTATTTTTGAGAGGTTCTCTTTTTTTGACATAATAGTCTGAACAGCCTAAAAATACTGGTGGGATACCTAGCAGGTGGAATCACATAGACACCTGCTTTTATTGGGAAGTTCACAACATGACTAAAAATTAATTCACCGTGCATAGTCAACAATACTTGCTGATAGGAATTATAATTAAATGGTGAGAATCTGTCCTGCACTTCAAGAAACAATTTTTTCTAAAAAGTGGACTGCAGCATAAATACTGATTCCAAAACTCAGCAAATGGATAGAAGGACTAGACAGAAAAGATTAAAAGATTCAAAACAGGAATATTTTGCAGGCAACTAAAGAAGCTGGAAGCTGAGCATTTATATTCTAATGTAATACCTCTGTATTACTTCTGAGTGACAGAATGAGATCATCTGAGCCTACAACCCAGAAAACCTCCATAATAATGCTTCAAATTAATGGAAGCATTATTAAAAGCATTTCACTGAAAGTGTCTTTATACCAGTGCTTTTACAGAACCTGCTGGAAGGAAAATGTTGATAAGCATAGCAGATAGGTTACAAAGGAAGAAAGATAAAAGGCCAGCAGATACAACAACAGAAGCATGTATTTCCCCAGCACCACCTTCTCCAACAGAAATTGTCTCATTCTTATCTACCAAATAGAATCTCTCTTGTAACCCTGCCATACAGGCTTTTGCATTTGGAGTAATCAAGGCCAAAAGGTGACAGGCAGTTCCAGAGGCTGGCATCCAGGTGAAAAGCAATTGCTAGAATTTATTTCATAGAACCATAAAATAGTTTGAGTTGGAAGATCACTCAGTTAAAGATCACTC
The DNA here is from genome assembly GCA_013400235.1 of Oriolus oriolus. Lineage (NCBI taxonomy): Eukaryota > Metazoa > Chordata > Aves > Passeriformes > Corvidae > Oriolus > Oriolus oriolus. The sequence goes on from VXBT01011976.1 coordinate 491,625, forward strand.
AGTTAAAACGCCCCTGCTATGGGCAGGAGCACCTTCCACTAGATCAGGTTGCTCACAGCCTCATCCAGGCTGGCTCTGAACATTCCCAGGGCCAAGGTATCCACAACTTCTCTGGGCAACCCGTTGCAGTGCCTCCCCACCCTCACAGTAAAGAATTTCTTCCTAATACCTAATTTGTGTGTTAATGTTTCATTCCAGCCCCCTGCTGAAGGAGTGCTGGCTCACACCTCAAGCCTGAGGCTGCACACCGTTCCCTGCAAGCAGCGGCAGCCAGACGGGACAGAGGCTGGATGTGCCATTCCTCTGAAGCCAAACCGGCTGCTTATCCCTTTCCAAAGGCTCTCTTCCCTTCTTGCTTGTCCTTATTTTTCCCTGCCCCGCCCCCTGCCGGCTGCCGTGCGCTGTGCGCAGGGAGGCTGCGGCTCCGGCCGCCACCGTCTCTCCCGGACTCCCACCTCCTAGTGCTACGATTATTCCTCATCCTCACTGAGCCTTCCTCAGGCCGGCAGAGCGGCGCGCTCCTATGACCACGGAACACGAGAATGTTTTTTCTCCTGGAGGCTGCAGCCCTGGGACTGCAGGATTGCGCTCCCTATCTAACCAGAAGTGGGCATTAGAGCCCAGTCCTTGCAAATGCAGTGTCTCCCACTGTTGATCTGTATCCGCCGTGACAGGAAATAAATCACGGAATCAATCAAAGAAAGGTTTGGATTGGAAGAGACCTTAAAGATCATCTCATTCCAACCCTTCTGACAAAGGCAGGGACACCTTCCACTGAGGTTGCTCAGAGCACCATCCAACCTGGATTGAATGCTTTTAGGGTATGGGCCATCCACAACTTCTCTGGGCAATCTGTTCCAGTGCCTCACCACCCTCAGAGCAAAGAATTTTTTCCTAACATCTAATCTAGACCAACTCTCTTTCAATTTGAAGCCAGTCTCCCTTGTCCTGTCACTACATGCCCTTGAAAATAGTCTCTCTCCAGCTTCTTGTAGGCTCCCTTCAGGTCCTGGAACACTGCAGTGAAGTCACCCCAAAGCTTTCTCTTCTCAAGGCTGAACATTCCCAGTTCTCTTAGCATTTTCATATAGGAGAGGTGCTCCAACCCTCTCATCATCTTGGTGGCCTCCTTTGGACTCACTCCAACAGGTCCATGTCCTTCCTGTGCTGGGGATGCCAGAGCTGGATGCAGTACTCAAGGTGGAATCTCACCCTAATAAAACCTGGGTTTAGACAAGAAATCCCAATTTTTCAAAAGTAGAAGGGTGGATAAGTCAGTGGCTTCAGTCAGAACTGAGCTGAATCTACAAAGACAGAAAAAAACCCCCAAAGCAGAAGCATCTGTTCTTTTGAACACTTACTGTTGCACATTGTCAGCCCTAATTCTCTGAGTGAAAACTGTTGTAGTGATCATTTATACTAAAGATTCTTAAAATACATATATTCTCTTTCCAGTCACTTTAGTTTCTACAGAAAGCTGCAGACCACGTTTCAAGGTACAAACACTTGAATTTGGGAACCAGTCAATGTAGTGACGCTGAACAGCAGCTATCAAAATAAAACTCTTTGCCCTCCATTCACCACAATGCAACTCAAAGCTTTTCAACAGCACAGCAAACCCTTTGTGTTGTTAAAAACTTTGTTTTTAAAATAGTCCAAGTTCCCTTTCCTAAAGTTGCAGCAGGAGGTCCAAACTACTGGCAGTCATTTTAAACCTCGTCTATAACCAGAAATTTGGCCTAATCCCAGAGTAATTGGCTATAAGACATGCCAAGGATGCAAGGCTAAGGAAATGCAGAAAGGCTGAAGCCCTAAGATAAAGTGGAAACCTGCAGAAGCTTAAAGGTCAAATGCACAATTCACTGGCATTCTCAAACAAGCAGCACGCTCGGGCACTGCACGTACTGCGAGGTACGGCTCACAAGGTGCCCTTAGACTGTTTCAAAGCCAAATAAACCAAACCATGCTGCACTTGTTTGTCCTACAGAAACAGACGACCAGTTACAAACACTGCTGCCCCATGCCAGCCATGCTAATCAGCTAGCAGGGGTTCAATTTTTGGAATGTCCAAAGCAAGTCACTCACACATTGTTCATTTTACTCCATGTAGAGAAAATGTCAAGAATTTGTAGTGACAGCACAGGTGCCCTTGTTTATCCACTTACAAATCCCAAACAGCTTCACAGTTCTCAGCTTTCCCACCTCCCCTCCTTTACAATAACAGTAGGCTAGACATAATAATACTTCATTAACAAATTTTTTTAGTAAATCTGTATATGCTGGGGGAACAAAAGTCTTACCAATCAATGGGTTCTCTTGCAGTTCACCAATCTTGTGTTCAGTAAATTAAAATACACTACAAGACCAACGTATAATGTAATTACAGGGTGTGCAAAAAGCCACTGTAAAGAAACTGCTAAATCATTTATTCAGTGTATTAAAAACATTTTTTGGATTTTGTTAGTCTTCTGAATCCTTGGCAGGAGAAAAAAAAAAGGAGGCTGGAAACTACCGTGAGGCTGCAGTTACCCACAGGGGCCTCAAATAAAAAGAAATTGACAATGTAACTGATTTTCATTCCAGAAGCTGTTACACGTATTTGTCACTGCAGATTTGAAGAACTCACCCAACTGTGGGAGCTCATGATTAGAACTGGATGATTTTTCTAAAAAGAAAAAAAAAATTTTTTTGAAGGGACACTTAATTTAGTCTTTCTTCTTACCCTCCCTTTAAGCAGAAAAACAACATTCCTTTCTATAGAACACCAAAGGAGTCATCATCCTATACAGACAAAGATATTCGGTATTATCTCTCTCAGACAACTATACTCATGGAATTCAAATTACTTCATGCTATGTTAGTCACCACTGGCAGATCTATCTGACAGGGAAATATTGGAATGAAGTATCTAAAATCTGGCAAAAAGCTACAGTCCAGCAGCAAAACTATATAAGGAGTATGAACGGTTTCTGGTGTCATTCTCAGTAATTAAATATATGCAAGAGTAATCCTAATTTAGGCTAAAACCATTGTTATCAATTCCATAAAAAAAGCTTTTGATTAAGTCAAATACAATTCCCTGCTCCTTTCCCCTCGCCATTTTCAGTGTTGTCCTGTCTCCTGACATGGAGGTACATCTATATCTTTGGATGTAACAGCAAACCAAGCGAGGACAAAGCATCTAAAACTTGAGGTGGAATACTTTTTCTGAACACAGTTAGTCTCCCTCTTTATTTCTTCTTCATTTATTTTAAAAATAAAGGAGAAGGAGGGTGGTATGTATGTGTGAAAGAATATGAGTAAGAAGAAAAACACAGAAAGCCCCCCTGAAATTTCCATGCAAAAATTGTATATTAAAGGATTACCCAAATTAAAAAAAACTTCCAGAATATATTTTGAAGTAAACCTTCACTGTCACTCATATCCAATAGATATGATTCAAAGAAGTTATACATACATGCACACATGCACATATCTTTCAATATAGATACATGTATAGATATATACACATCTACAAAGTGACTTTTTAGGCTTTTCTAGTTCCAAAACATGCCCACAATTTCTCTGACCAGGTTAATGGCTTTGCACTCTGGCCACTGCTTTTCCGGTCTTCCCAACTGAAGCACTGCTAAAACCTTGCAGTCCCACAATCCACTTACGAATTCACCTCTCTGCTGCTTTCTAGAGCATCACAGCCTCAGCCACTTCCTGTCCTTTCTGTTAAGCCTGTCCTACTGCCTTTCTCTCAGATTCAGTCTTAGATGCTCCAAGTTCCTCCTGTCCTGTGGCTAGACAGCAGCAACTTAAATGCTTTCCCTAAAGTGCACTCTGTGCCAGCATTCAGACTGTCCCTCCAGGAGAGCCTTAAATGTCCTTTCAAGCAAGGACAGTAGATACAGTGACTACATAAACCCCTCCAAAAAGCCAAAAAACGGGGCCTTCCCAGGTGAGGCAGAAACATCAGGACTTGAAATTTTAACTGTAGAGATATAACACCCCCACTTTATATTAGAGAGATTAAACTTAAGGTGTGTAAAATGTCTTTTCATGGTGAGCAATAAACCCAAAAAACTACTGGTAAATATCATTGTGGCAAGTACTTTAAGGCCATACCTTTTACCTTTGCAGATCTGTAGTGAGCTTTATAAAATCAACACATACCATCTCCTCCTTTCTTTCAGGGTCCCTCACTGAATACAAAAAATGCCTGAATGGAACTCATTCTAAATCCTGCCTGGATTTACACCTGACTTGCTCACAAAAGGAATGGTTACATCAGATGCACTGCAGGAACATTTAACAAAATATTTAATTAAGTAAATATTTAGAACAATACTGCTGACCGCCATTACAAACAATATAGTTCTTTTCATCCAAAAAACCCCATTGGAGTAAGAAGCAGAACCAACTCAACAGGCCCACATAAAGTTTTTTTGTTCATCTATTTAGGAGCTTGCATTTGTTAAATACTCAAGTATTGCTTCTCAGCCTACTCTCACAACACTTGGAATTCTCCAGTTACCTTCCAAATAAACACTGGTCACATCACAGAGCATTCAGGACCCATTCACTCCCCCTTAGACATAACTGAGACAAAATATGAGTGTAATACTGTAAAAAATTACAGTACTTTCCACATTAATAAAGAACTGAATAAGCTTTTCATGTAGAAATTTTCCCTTGAGGCATCTTGGTCTCAGAAGGACTACAGAGATTTGAAAGAAAAAAACTGCTCCACATGAAAAATAAAAATTAAAAAAAAAAAAAAAGGAGAAAAGAGATAAAAAGAAAACTGCCTCTTCTGAGGAGCCCCTTCTGGATTACACATACAAGTGCATGTAAAAATGTATACTTCTGCTGAATTGAGGTAGCTATGCAACTGTAAATCACTCTGTGATATATGGCACAGTTTGCAAAAAGGATTTTTATTGTCATAAAAAACTATTTTCAGATTAAAACAGGCATTAGAGCTTTGGCACATTACAGAGCTCGCACTTTGGGCAGGAAATCTCAGCTGCCTTAACGTGTTGGAAGCCCAAGGCGTAAGGTGGTTACAGTTGCACAATCATCCACAGTAACCTCTCCCTCCTTACCTCCCGGGGCAGCTCAAGTTTCAGGTGAAGTTAATTGTTAGTTCCAAGTTATATCCCGTTCTTAATCTCCAACCGATGACTGCAGCCATAACAGCATTATAACAAGCAGCAGGACAGTTTGAAACACTTATGCATCCACCTACCATTTCTCCATTGGCAAAGGGCAGATATTTTCCTGCAACTTCTTGGAGCGTGAGCTACTCTCTTCCTATGCCTGTACTAATTCAGGCCAAATGTTTCCAACATTTTGTGTAGACACTCTTAATGGAAGTAGAAGGAATCTGCATGGGCAGGTATAATGCTGTCTCTGTGAGCTCCACCTCCCACCTGTGAGTGGGAGCCTGACCCTGAGAAATGCCAGCCACCGCCCTCCATCCCTAGGGGGAAGACGGGGGCTGTAGTGAGGCAAGTGCGAGAAGCTGGATCCTCTGCTGAGGCTGGTTCTGTGTCCTGCTTCATCTTCTGACATTTCATTCTGCGAGAAACAGAGCTATTTCCCGTCATTTGGATACTCTAGGAAAAACTACAAACCCTTATTTTGAGAAGACATATGGCAGCCCTAAAACACTTACAATCACTTAGAGCTAGAAGTTTAAAAATGACCAGACAACTCTCATTTCTGGGATTCCTGGAGCAGCACTGATTTTGCTTAGGGAATTAGGTTTTTAGGCTTATTTTACAGAAACTGAATGTGCCAAGATATGCACCCAATTTAACATCATTAGACTCGAAAGCTGGCTTCAGTCACTTCACAACAAAATAAAAGCTATTTCCAAGCAAAACTGCAAACAGGATCACTTCACAGCAATAACAAAAATCTTCAATAGATCGTTTTTCTTCCAGCCCAGCTCACACCACCCCTTCAGATCTCTATCTTTAGTCACCCTAATTATCACCAAGAGTAAGTTTTACAAGAGAGTAAATCTGGCAAAAATAAAATAATAAATGCCCACAGGTTGAAACATGTGCTTGGATACATAGAAATCAAATCAGAAACTATCTAAATTTTCCAAGCCCAGATCATTTACAATGGATCACAAAATACAGGAAAAAATACTCTAGTTAATATTCCTAAATAGTTATTCCTGCTGCCAAAGTTTGTTTGTTAAAAAAGCTGCAAGAACTATCAGCATCTCTCTAAAATGATCAAGTAGTTTAATAACTGAATTCATCCATGCATTCTTCCTGCATAAACCAAGGTATCTATCTATGGACAATCTCACAACTGATCACTCAGATACTGTGACTACATTCACATGCAAATTGTGCCTACATCACTATTATTAAACTTGGAGCAGTGAATACTGCTCTTACAGTGAGTACTCAGCTGTTTACATTGTATGTGCTACATTTAGTCTTCTTCAGACGGAAAGCAAAATCGGGTTTCAACACGCCTTCTAGGGTGGTACAGAGCTCCACACAGGGAAGTCTAAACAACCTCAAGGAATAGAAAAGGTATCTTCATATAGAAAAAAAATCACTGAGACACGCTGAATACCACATATGAGCTCCAAGTGACTAATCAAAGTTTATTTTATAGCTTTATTCAAAGTTCAGTGAAGTCAGCAGAAATGTGTGATGGGTGTTATGTGCCAGTGCTCTGTTATGTATTATTATGCATTATTATAAATCAACAGTAACCTGCAGACATTGTTCCTAACTCTTCTGGGATCCTACCCCACAAACACAGTGGGCAGATCCTACCTGAGCAGCCCTGTAGTGTGAGAAATTCCATTAGCCTCAGCAGATTTAGGTTTTCTCTAATGGAGCTGGCTGGCCTGTCTGGTCACCACTAAGAAGATAGAGACAGAAACACATCCTGAGCCCACGCTGCTCCAGCACCCCACCTTCACAGCATATGTACTTGAAAAGCAGGAAGCAGTGACTGCCTGGTAGTGACAAAAAAACCCCCCACCTAAATTAATCATTTAACACTCCCTCCCCCATCCCCAAACTGTGTAAGACAAGTGTATTTAAAAGATTAGGGTTTTTTTTCCCCATCTTTGCTCAGTACTTCACATTCCTCTCCTTCCCAAGAGAAATTCCACAACCCTTTCTTCAGATTTATCGTGAATAACAAACAATTTTGGTCACACATTTATCAACATACTCATTTCCTCTTGCACTGTTCCGTAAAAATCCCCTTCCACCCTTGTGTAAACTCTGCACGTGTTGACAAACAGCTCACAGCCTGGGAAACTTTTTCCACTGAATTTTCTTTTCACACCACTAACAGCTCAAGACTTAAAACCTCTCAGGCCTTGACACTTTGAGTTTTACTAGGAGTGACTCTGCCACTCCATTTGTCTCCCTCCCATACTGGGATGAAGAGACCAGCCCAAGAAAACTGCTCGCAGACCTCTTAGAAAGTAGCGACTGCAAACCACCCCAGTGCATGGCGCGGCCAGGAGATGGGTGGTTTTGCTCAGCAAGGCAAAGCACACTGAAGCCAAGTCTGCCTGAGAAATGGGAGGCAAATTTGAAAGCAAACAACGAAATACTCTTTCCAAAGTCACCCCCCACTTCCACACCTGCCGACTCCACTTCAACAATCCTATAATGAAATTTTAATCGGATGCATTTGAGCCAACAATGCATAGCTTTTTCATCCCCCTCATCCAACAAGTTACAAAAGATACAAAAAAGCCAAGAGAAAGGCACCCTGAGCACTGGCTTATCCCAATGGAATGAAGGGGTGAGGAGCTGCCGGAGCTCATAAGTGTCCTACCTCCTTGGCCAGCCTGGCAGGAGCCTCCCCACCCCGGCACACCCTTAGGTACCTACCCAGGCTCCGTGCAGGGCGGTGCCTCCTCCCTCAGGGATCAGGCACAGCTCCCGGCCGGCGCACCGGCCCCCCGTCATGGAGCGGGACCGGTGCAAGGGCGAAGCGATGGGGCCGAGGCGGCACCGGGCGGTGTCGGTAGCATCCTCCTGGGTTCTGTCCTCGGCAGACGCGGGCGATGCAGGCGGAGCAGAACATGGGACTCCTCAGCCCTCTGCCGCCGGCTGTCCTGTGCTAATCTGCGGCCGCCAGCTTAGGGATATAATTAGACTCACAAAGGAGCCTTGTTAGCGCTCCCCGCTAAGAGGCCGGAGCACTTCAGATTAGTCAGACCCCCAACTCTGCCGCTGAACGCTGCTGCGGAGCTCGGCGGGGCAAAGCTGAGCAAAGCCCAAAAAATGAAACCAGAGGACTGTCCCCGACGGAGGAGGAAGGAGGGGGAGTTTTAATTTTCGTTTGAAGTGGTGTTTGACATGGCGCATGGAAAATGCACTGACACTATGCTGCTGAAACTGTTTTTGTTTACTTATCTGTTCTATCCTTTTCCAATCTTCTAAGCTAATACATGGGCAAGTGAATAGAGGGGTCTGGGGCACTGCATTGTAAAGAAGTTAAGGTCACCTATGAGATAACAGAGCTAAAAGAAAATCCCTGAAGAGCTGATGGACCATCAGTGGTAGTGGAGAGATATAGATGTTTTTTCCTACACATGAAAAACAACCAGACAGTCTTCTCAGGGAGCAGCTTCCCCTAAAAGAGAGGCACAGCCTGTTATATCCCTAGAAATAAACCCCCTCAGTATGCAGGCACTGGAAATCATCACCTACAGAAAAAAGTGGCAGGTACATCCTTCCATCCCCCAGGGAGACTGATATTACAAATTCTGGGGAGTTCTTTCAGAGGACAATTTATTTTAAAAGTCTTCTGAAAAAATAAACTTTATTCCATAGTCACGCAATGAATCCCCTTCTGCTAGCTAGATTTGCACACGTAAGCTTGCCATGGTTGCTGACCATCATCATACCTGACGATATAAAGAATACAGTAACAGGCTGCAGAGTTTCTTTGGGGAAAATGAAGAAGATTAATTATGCTGTACCCTTAAGGATCAGCTCAGCAGAATGAAGATAAACTTTCTTCTTACACACTGGCCTATGTGCCACTATCATGTTTTCCTTAGGTTCACTGACCCATCACACTAAACAACAACAGCTGTACATTTTTATTGGTTCTGTTCTATAACAGAGCAGACTGTACCACAGCATCCTTACCAACCGACTGACCCCCATTCTGCATGTGTAAAATGAATGGTTTTTCACAGGTCAAAGCAGGATGCATTTATAGTTGTAAAGTAAAAGCTGGAAGTACCAGGGATTTACAAAAATCCTCAAACTTCAGGAAGGCAGTTGGCTAAAGGGCAAGAAGTGGTCTTATTTTATGCAAGCATACATATTTGGATTTTAAGAAGAAATCCAGTTATGACAGCATATGACAGAATTACAAATTACAAAGAAGTCCAATAGCTCAGCTGTGTGAACCTGCTGGAAAGTTAGATGGTGTCTGGCTAAAACTTTCTCAGCCAGACTGATATATTCTATTAAAAAACAACTACACTTCATATAAAGGCAAGAGTATAGATTACTCACAGATGTTAAAGCTAATGTAACGAGGGTTTTTTGGAAGCAGCCTTCAATAAAGGTAGGCTAAACCTAGCATGATGCCTTGCTTATTAACATTAACAGCCATGCATGTGTGTGCATGTGCATACTCAGTCCAGGGAAAGGCAGACTTTGATTTAATAGCTTGCTTTTCTAACAATGTTTCAGAAAGAGTCTAAAAACCATGGAGTTATTGCTGTGTGAATGAGGATGCAAAGTCAACCTGACAAATATTATTCTTGACTTATTTGGCAAAACATAGAAGTGAAATTCAAGTGGGAAAAAAAGAACTATTTTCCTGAATTTTCAGCAGCAAGTCCATCCTCGCTCCACATAGCAAGAATAAATTGCATAGAGTAGATACTGTTGAATCTGCTGTCTAAAAAATGCTGAGTATTACACTGATACAGTGGTAAGAGACAAGGAAAACGAAGTATTTCCTTAATTTTAAAGAAAAGGAAAACCTGAGCCTCAAAAACCAGTTGACTAACAGGATTTTTAATTTGCTCTAAAAAGCCTCTTTTCAGTCTTAATCTGCAATCAGATACTGCTGAGCTGTCCTGCTAGACTGCAGCCAAAACAACAAACAAGCTCATTTTACCTTCACTACAAAGAATGCTGGGCATGGCAGTACATTTGCTGGAAAACAGCTATAAACAGTCACATAATTGCTATGAAAGCTTTCCCAGAAGACTAGTGGAAATTTTAAAAATATCCCTGAAAGAACTAGGATTATTACAGTGCTTATGTGACATACAAGATCCAAAGATGAATGAAGGTGGGTGATCAGACAAATACCATGCACAGGAGTTCAGCCTACAGAAGAACAGAGACTTTTCAGTCAAGTGCCAAGAGCCCTCTCATTCAAGGCTTTACCTCAAGTGTAAACCTGCCTCTCTAAGAGAGTACAACTAAGTAAATAACCTGGAATCATTACTCCAGTTGCTGTTGGGTTACAGTATAGAAGGCAAAGGAGCCTACATCCAACATCACACACTTATTATTAATGCAGACATGCTTATACAGCTATGACATGATGCACAATCCCAATAGTATCAAGTCTATGTAGCACCCAACAACTGTTCATTAGTAATTGCTCTTGGAAGAGGAAACTGTATGACCCTAGTTCAAAGGAAGCCCCTGCACATCATAATCTGAGCTTCCAGAGGGCTTTACCTCCTTACTGAAAATTAAAACATCAGCTAAAAACTTTGTATTAAAAAACAGAATAGGACAAAAGTTAACCCCCCACCTTCTCCTTTCCCATCCCCAGACTGAGAAAACACATACTCAGGGTGAAAAGCCTTCAAGCTTTCACCAGGAACATACACACATCAGTTTCACTTGAAAAGTTTCCCATATCCTTTTTTTTCATTCATTTTAATAGCCAAAGTAGTGGGAAGTAACTTGCTCATCACCAAGAGCAGTGCCACAGGAAGAGCAGCATCTGCAATCTATTCTGTTAATGAAGGTGCCCATCCCTGTCTCTCCTCCACCTGACTCTGGCTGCCAAGGCAGACTTCATTCTCCTGCAAGCCTCCCCCCATCTCTCCACAGGCATATGGCTTTTCACCAAAAATACACCAAAAGAAGTGGTTAAAAACCTGAATGCTCAATACACCTGTTGTCCCTTTGAAATCTTCTGGGAAGCACACTTGGGATGCTTTTGCCTAGACTGACCTTCCTGCATTATTAAAATATATATTACCACATTTAATTTAGGAACACTTACCCAACACAGACTGTTGTGTCCTAAGGCAGAAATTTCTAAATAATATGTGTAGTTTTGAAACCCATTACGTCATTTAAATGAAAGTAACAGCCACAAGAGAGCGCTACCAGCAAAGGATTCAGTCACAGAGAGAAATCAGACTTCAAGCTATACAGGGTAATAAAAAATTAAGGTTATGGTTAGGCAGTCTTATTTGCACATCTAAACAGAGTCCTCAGACATTTAATTGCTACAGCTGTGATCTTCAGAAGTCAGGAGATATTCTGGTTGTCTCCATTTTCGAAGGTAGAATTCCAGATAGAGCAATGAATATTTCTCTTTGTTTCAAAGGGAGATTAGTCACAGTTTTTGGATTTTACGCACCTTTAAAATGACCCACTCCAACTGGGACACCTGAAATTAACAGCTTTTCTGATATCACCTTTTTTTTCCTAAATGCTTGTAGCTGACTAAACTCAACTTATTTTAACTCATTGCATTTTAACTCAATGCAATGAGTTAAAATAACAAAACTGTGGCTTTGCTGTTATGATCTCTATGCACTGAGTATCTGCATACCTTGTACTCCCCTCTTACTTATCTTTTCAAGAAAAGTGCCAACAAATTATAACAACAAAGCCAGCCTATTTTTCTGGAAGCAGCAAATGGAACAGCAGCACTTTTTTCCATGCAAAACAGAAGGAGTTCCTGTTTTCACAGTTTCACCTTCTAGTATCTTATCATAAAAGGAAACTACTTCCAAAAAGTACCCCTAAAAAAGAAGTGACCTAGAACTTGAAAACAATAAAATAAAAATATAAATACATGCTTAACTTATGGACTTCTAGGGGGAGGGAGAGGCTCTAAAAGAGAAAAGTAATAGTAAAAGCAATCTATTAATATTCAGATATTCTTAGAATAGCAAACTGAACCAGTATTTTGACAGACAAATTACTGACAGAATTCCATTATATGGGTATCTGGACAAATCCCTAAAATTTCAGCAAAGCAGCATATTCTACCATAAATGCCCATTTTCACATGGGAAATTTACACAAAGGTCTACACAATTGCCACTTGCCTTGCTGTCACCAAGACAAGACCTATAAGGCCTGTAACACTGCTCTTTGCTTTCTCCTCCCACGTATCAGGTAACCAGTTGGTCTGACCTCCCATTTGCCAGTCATCCTGCACCTGAAAAATGGAGCAAACAGCACCACCCCACTACAACCAACAGTGCCTTTTTTAAAAGAAGCCATTCTGGAAGCAGTATTGCCTTGTCACAGCACAGCAGCTCCTTTCCTACCCCATGCTCTAATACATTGCATTTTACATAAAAAGAAACTACAGAGACCTGAAAAATGTTCTGCTTCTGTCTGTGGAAATAAATAAATGCAAATAAATTTTCAACCTTAGTGCCCTTAAAGACTTCAGTCATTAACTTGAAGAAATCAGGATTTCACCATCACGGTTTGCTCTGGTTTTCCGTGTTCCTCAGCCCAACTGTACAGGCTTAAGCAGGATGGAACAGCAATTTCATTTATAAATAAGATACGCACTGTCAACAAAGAGGTATTAATTTGTATGAGGTATAACATCATAAATCTTCCTGCCTTCCAAATTCACAATAGACTACCATGATAAAGCTCTCATATTCTGGAACTGTTTTTCCTTGCTCTGCCTTGGGGAACTAGACAGACACATCTGGATGTCTGAGATAAAAGTGTTGCTCCTGGGATTTATGGTATATTATATAAGCTACATAAATACTTTTCCCTCATCCTTACTTTTTGCACATTCCGCTACCTTTTGATGGCTAGATAGCATTAAACTGCTGATGTCATCCTCTTACCTCAGTTTTTACCATGATTTATCAGAATTCCTCAGAAGGATAATAAAAACATTTTTTTAGTGAGTATTTATCAATATGAAACATCTAAAATGCTTTAGACATTGAATAAATTGGTTCTGGCAGGGTTTATTTTCAAATATCTTGGAGATTATCATGCCATGTAAAGTGCTACAGAAATTAACCTTTAAAAGGTAAATACAAAAGAAGTGTTACTCACCAGTAACACTGAAGAAAAACACGGCCTCTGACAGGGCTAATGCTAACAGCAGCAGCAGTCAAAATACAGGGAGGATTTTAGGCTGTCTTACCATGGCTAAAGCAAAGGAGCAGGAAGCAGAGCAGCCTTCAGACACATTCCCCCCTGCCATCTTTGCCCAGGATGGGCAGAGGGAATGCCAGAGCAGCACACAGCTGCCTGTGCCAGCCCAACACGCTGCCTTCAGCAAGAAGGAACTTGCCACATCCTTGGGGCACACAGCCACAGAAACCCTGATGCTGCTTGTGGCCAGAAACAATGGGTGTGTTTTGCCTCCCAGACACTCACCACAATAAGCTTACCCTTCGACAGCCATCCCAAATGAGTTGAGCTTCCTCAGAAACCAGATTCCAAATACTGGTCTTTCTACACAGGTGTGGTGTTTTCCCATACCGATTTCAGCTGTAATTTACTGAACCATGTTCAAGGTGACCCAAAAACAGGGGTGGGGAAAGGGAATTCCTCTTGTCCCAGGGCATTTCAGGAGACAGCTTAGCCCTACTTCGTCTCGTTCGTGCTTAAAACACTATAGCCACATGATGCAAATTACTGAGCCTCCACAAAGAACTATACCACAAGCTAGTATGGTTCAGGTTTTATCTCAGAAAGCTGTTTTGCTCTGACATGACCTATGCCAGGCCAGTTACCATCCCCCAACAGTGCTTTCTTCCCCATCAGATGCCACCCCCAGTTCAGCTGCCCACCTGCTGGCAAGGCTGCTCCATGAGCCAGATCAAAGAACTGACTCTGATTTCGACTGCAACACAACAGAAATTTCCCCAAACATCAGCTTTTGTCATTCTGTCCTTCCACTGCACCCAGCATGAAGCTGGACTAAAAGCACAAGGGCTGTATAACTCAGCAGTGTGGTAGCTGTGACTCTGTGCCAGACTTTGTTTTGCCAGGTGATCCAGTATTATGCAGATTCAGTAGCAATGACCATAAAATACCCTGGGTTTCTTGTGCAAGAGATAAGATGTAAATTTCTTCAGTTATTCAGTAACTAAATCTGCAACACACTTGCATTCCTGCCCTTCTTTGAAGTGGTCACATTTCTGGAGTTAAGGGTTGGATTCAGAAATTATTTTAAAACTTCTTTATAATCTTTTCAAATTGGAAGGTGTTACATGTAGTTACTTCAGCAAGTAGAGCATAAAATCTCTACACTCAATATAGTAGTTACTTGATGCTGAAATGTCTAAGAAGTGCCAAGTTCTCAAACTTGTCAATCATTTAATCCTCAGGATGTGAAATGTGTAACCTAAAATAAAATTTCCACAAAGAGGAAATTGCAACACACTGAAATAGGAGTATTAGTCCTTCTCTCCTGAAACTGGACATGGGCACTTCAACATCCTTGACTAGTGTTTACAAACCCAACGCACTCTTAAGTGCTTAAAAGCAATCCCAAACAATTAATTATTTCAAAACACATACAACATACACAGAAGCATGCCTTCAACGTGCAAAGACCAGCTCTGACATAAAAAGATTATTTATTTCATCTTTAATGGATGGGTTTAAAATTCTGTTTCAGTCAGGAGTCTGCAGATATCTACAGCATTATCAAACACATAAAAATGGTCTGTGTGTGCATGCAAAAGTATTCTGTGAAATGAGTAAGTTTTTGGCTCCCCAAATTTTAGAAGGCTCACTTGTTTTCCTCTCTTACCTAAGGGGCTATCTACTATTAGAGTTTTCAACACCTACACTGAAATTCACAAGTGGAAAGCAGTTTTCAGAGTCATTCCAGAATTACCTTGTAAAAAGCTATGGTTAGATCCTGTAAGCACTTGTATACATTTTTATCTTCAGTCATGTGAGTGCTCTTACTAAATTGGATGAGACTACTCATGCTCAAAATTAACCATTTTGACAAGTGCATGCATGACTGAAGGAAAAAAACCACAACTAAAACCCAGTCATGACTCACAGGTTGTTACCGTTTGATGGATATCCCATTCTACAAAAAAGCCATGTTGCCCAATTTTGGTAATTACTTAAAAAAACTGAATAGAACTGCCACAAGTAACCTTCTCAATAAGCGTATTCAAATTATAGAAAATTCCTTTTACCTACAAGGAAACATCTATGGCCTTCCTAGCAGCCCAAATATTGCCCTAACAGAGTTGACTTGGTAAAATATTGTGACATCTGTTGCAATTTTGCCTTTCCGTTATTTGAGCTTTACAGGGCAGATTTTTTAGATCTGCAAAGAAATAAATTATGAAAGTTGCCACAAAATGAAAACATATCAGTCATGACATATGTATTTGAGAGAAGCCTGACAGCTGTGTAAGACAAACATCCAAAATCACAAGACAACAATTTGCTCTTTGAAACCAGGGACAATACACCACCAGCTGGAAGAACTAAAGCTTATGGTCACCTCAAACATCCGCCAGTGTGTCACTAACAGCAAACCAAAGAAAACCGTGCTAATGCAACTAAGAAACAGGTGAGGTGGGCAGAAAATTAAGAAATAAAAGTGCTTTTTAGATATACACCCCACCAAAAAAGCAGTTGGCATGGGAATCATCCAAACACCTGGGTGGTATTGCTAGGGTTACAGCAAATGGAATGTGGGTTCACACCATTAATGTTTTGGGTTAAGTGACTGTGATGCAACCAGGGAAAATGGTCCTCATCAGAGCTTTTCTAAGGTATAATTTGCTGAAAATATAAGAAAAAGTGTGTGCTCCTCCTTTTCTCATGTCCATTCCCCTTCCATCAGTAGTGCATCAGTAGTGCAGGATCACACAATGGAAGGATAAGGAGCACAGTGGAGGCCCAGCCAGCCTTGGGTTTGCCCATGCAGAAGGTGGAAGGCAAACCAGAGCAGGAGGGGGCCTCCACATGGGCTGGCCTACTCTGTGTGTCCCCACTGAGCATGTGTGTACAGAGTGGTTTATCTGGCAGATGCTCCATTAAACATTCCTTTGTAGAAAGATCCTGCTAGGCATTCTATAAAGCACAGGACATCCAACCCAAGGTTCTCCTGAGCTGGGCCTGTAGGTGCTGTGCAGTTCACATGATGTGCCATGTTTGTGCGTATCTGGTTCCTGCCACCTCACTGTGAGCCATGGTAGCTCACTGCCAGCAGCAACGCAGAAAAAGAAGTGTCCTAGCCTGGTCATGCCCTGTCACATATCCTGAAACACATGGCTTGCTCCCCTCTCCATCACCAGACCTGGCTGGGAGCAGTGTATGTGTCCATACCTGGCACACATTTACGCCTGGCCATCCTGCTTAGAGCAAAAGAGGGGGGCCCACAGCAATGTACTATCCCACTACTCAAGAAAATTTGCAAAGTGGGAGTTTAAAAGAGCCCTTCCATCAGCTGCAGTCACACAGAAATGTTCATGCCTTGAACCTGAAAGCTGTGTCCATCTGTCACAAATACCCACTCCCAAAGATCTGCTCCGGCACATCCTGTTCCACATCTGTCAGTTCCAAGAAACACAGGTAGCAAGGGGCTATCACACCTGCCCACTTCTTACAGCAATGGTATACGCATGCAGATACAGCCCTGGAAAGCCCTACTACAGTTTCCTACATATTTCAAAAGTCTGGTGGAAAATACAGGAATTTAAAAAAAAAAAAGAAAAAAAAAAATCTTATCTTGGTCAGTTAAGGTCAAGGTCAATCTTCAAAAAGGAAGAATTATGGCTACTGGGTAACAAGAGAGAAACCACTGTTATTTGTTTTGCCATAACAAACCCTGGTTCCAGAAGCAATGAAATCTAACCAAAAGACAAAACAGATTTCACTTGTACTCAACAGTGGTTCTCCACAAGTGCATTTGGTTTATTGAGCAATGCTCAACCACAACCATGGACAAAATAGTATACAAAATGTTTAAAAGTAGAAAAATACATGTAATTTTTCAGACTGTTTCCTATAACGTTTTGGTATTCATGAAACTAGAAGTATCAAGGCCAAACACAGGCAAGAGACAGAATTCACAGCCCCCATCTGTATCTCGTAACAGCACAGAAAAAAAAATCCCTCAATTTTCCAAGTCATCTCACAAACTGATATTGCCAAGTTCCACAGAGTATTTCTGCAGCCACAAGGAGCCATGAAGTACACAGCTCCACAGGTCATAAAGAGGTAAGACTAGATCTCCTTGCTAAGTTACACAAAACCCACTACAGAAAGGTCATTTGGTAGTGTTCAGCAGGTTTCTGCTCAGAATGTGACAAATTTCAATGATCTCCCATCTGAACGTTGTAAATGACTGTCAAGATTTTTATTCACAGATTTCTGCTCAGGTCTCAGGTGTCTGAAACAGTACTGTACAATCTTGGAGCCCTTAAGACATTCATTAAAAATCCCTTCTTCAGTGTTTTAATTAGGAGTTGGCTGTCTTCATGAAGTGCCATTCAAATCAAGATAACCCTAACTTTCCATGTCTGGGTGTTTATAGCACAAGTATCACGGAAGTCACTTCCCTGGTTAGGATTTTGCACAGTAATGCCGGTATTCATACTAGGTTTCTAATGACAAATGTGTTTGCTCCCACTCTCTTTCCCTCTCCTTTAACAATGGACTTCCTCAGCATTGCAAAAAGAGCTTGCACTTTGGCAACATGAAGGCACAACACCAAAATGCTAGAGAAAAGAAAAAAAAAAGCCCTTACGGGTACACAATGTGGCCCAACTCCAGAACTTTACAGCTTGTTCTCAGGCACTGGCAGTACCTGCAGAGTTGGCCAATAAACAAAGTCTGGCTTCTCATCACTGGCAGACCCCGTGGAAAAGAGGCTGCTCCTTCCCTCACCCGCCCATTTCGACTGCCGCTAACAGATGACTCAAGCAGAAAAGAGGACAACCCACATAATTTCCTAGGATGACTCCCAGAGGTTAAAATCTCACCATGCCTCTAATAAATCACACATGAAAGCCTCACCTACGTGCCAATTTGTAACAGTTCAATGTGTCTCATGAATGCATAGTGAAAAATCACTCTTACTATGGATTTGTGATACATGCTTATGTCTAGCATATGTAAAGGAATGAAGATGGTATGTAATAAGTAGAAAGGAATTTAAGTTAGAAGGGAGTGCAAAATAATTAAATTACACAGAATATGGCAATCACCTCAACATCAACATTCAGTATCGACACTCAGACCAATTTCATTTGTATACAGATATGCACACTGTTTCCAAACAAAAGAAATTCACGTGTAATTCCTGTAAGAAATGTCCTAAGCACAGTTTGCTTTCCATTTTCCTACGAAAGGCATCTACACAAGAAATTACTCAGCACTACACCGAAGAACTAGCATGCAGTTAAGATGTGTTGTTTCTACAAATCCACTTGAGAAAATAACATGAAGCCTCCTGAGTCCTATTTTAATCCAGAACCAAAAGTACACTGTGCTTGTTCAACCATCAATATATGTAAACCAATATATGTAAAAATCATGTTTGTTGTTGAGCCAGTTGCACAGTCCTGATTTGTTTTAGACCACAACTATGCAATGTTTCCAGAAAATACAGCGAAGTATGTATGCTGATAGCCAACACATTCATGCTGAGTATTGGTACTGTAGACACTTTTATTTAGAAACCAGTGTTATTTTCCCTGTGTCAAGCATCATATTCTTTAAAAACAGCAGGTAAATATAATTTTGTGGAAGCCAGCTACCACTGCAGAACAACATATGCTCCTTAAGAAACCTTTGTCACAGGCACAAAATCATTGTTGTGAATGAAACGCATTACTCTCACTAAAACATTTTCCCTTAGTCTTTGCTGTAGGTACATTAGACTTCTAAACAGACAATAGCATGTCCTACCGTTTCCTACAGACGGTTAGATCAATATAGGATCAGGCTGTGGCTCCACTGCTTTGAGGAGAAATTTCACATGGACACACTTCTCAGCAGTGACAAAATCTGATTTTTCTTGATTAATTATACTGACATTAATTGCAAGGAAGTTCTCTACTTTCCAGAATTTTGTTAAGAAGTAATTTTTGCACAACATAATTAGATTTTTAAAAGTTTGCTTTTCACTTCTGGATCAAATAGATACTACAAATGACCCCAGGGAAAACTGTTTTCCACATAAAATCTAGATGCTGGCTATCCACACTAACTCTCACAGATAGCAAGAACAACATGATTAAAACAAAGATTCTCTTAAGCTTGAAGATTGAGTTGAACTTCAAACTGTCTATTTTGTGCTTCAGATTATCACACTGATGTCCACAGGGAATAAAGTGTTAAAACAATGCTACAGACAGACATCACAGTGGTAGACAAAGGACACAGGGCAAGCAGACAAAAAGATGCTACAAGGACTTGCAGATCAATACTTCATCTTATAAATGTAATTCAATGAAAGGGAATTGTGGGACTATCCCCAGTCTCCCCAGGGAACAGTTAAGTGTGGGTCTGAAGATTGAAATAGTCTAAAAATGCTAACACAGCCATTTTAAGATTGCTGTAATTGATTAAAGTGCAGACTACCTCTGAAAAGTGGTGATCCTACCCAGCTGAAACTCTACTTACTCAAATAATTTTGTAGTCAGATCAATTCCCTGATCCAATTCAATCCAGACCTGCAGGATCACTCACACGAAGACTAAACAACTGGTTTGCTTAAAGACACAGCTGTTTAAAGCACTCATAAAAATTCAGCTTATGATTTAGGGCAAACAAAACAAAACTAATACTGTTGTTCAAACCATAAGTTCTGAAAGAAATCATGCAACAAGGCTTTTACAAAAACCTGCATCATTTGAACTTCCAACAGGAAAAGAAAAGCTATTTCAGCACAGTGACAGCAGTGCATGAGAACAAGCTGGCTGAGAATGAAATGAGACTGGAAGTTAAAAGGTTTCTGACTGTCAAAGGACTGATGTCCTAAGGCAACTTTCCAAGAGAAAGAGCAAAGTTGAAAAACCACAGACAAAAGCCCCAGCTAGTTTCATTCAGTAAGTTTTATGAAATTTTATCTAATATTATGCAGGCTTGTCAATGACCCAAAGGGCTAGTGCCTCTTTTGGGAGCTATAGAAGTTCTTAATCAATTTCAGACAAAAATGTTTTCTCTAACAACAGCCACTGTTTCAGCCTCTTGGCTAGAACAGCTAGCTTCTCTTTTCCCATTGCACATATGCTAGGGAAAGAAAAAGGGATGATAAAGGACTGATGAAAATCCATCAGTTTTGCACCAGAGTGCTCAAGTGCACACATAGCAATGGGGCTTTGCTGCCTGCAGAGAATGGCCACAAATCCCCAGCAGCAAATCAGCACTTGATAGCTGTAGGAAAGTTCTCCAAAATCACACGCATGAAGTGAATCATAGAATCATCAAGGTTGGAAGAGATCTTTAAAAGATCCAGTCCAACTGTCCACCCAGCACTACCATGGGAACCCCTAAACCACAACACCCAGCAACAGCTCCAGGCACCTCAAACACCTACAGGGATCGTGACTGCACCACCCCCTGGGGCAACCTATTCCAATGCCTGACCACTCTAACAGTGAAAAATTTTTTTCTGGTGTCTAATCTGAATCTCCCAGCTTAAGGGAGCCAATTAAGGCCAATTCCTCTTGTCCTCCCACTGCTGTCACAGTGAGAGAACGGCCCCCATCTCACTGCAACCTCCTTTCAGATAGTTGTAGAGAGCAACAAGGTATGAGTGAGTAACAAGAATGACACAGCTGTGTCTCTCATGAGAGTATTTCTGCACCAAACCTTCTGCCATTTCCAAAGATAGATCAGAATTCACAGATTCTGAGCAAATTACTGTCAAAATTGAAAAGCACCAAGAAAGAGGGAATCTTTCTGCTTAGTCTGAAGCTTTTCCTGGTAATTAAGACTTGCTGTCTTGGCAGATGCTTCAGTGTCTATAAAACTTCTCAGCCCTGAAGTTCTCCCTTTCTCTGACAGGAACAGCTGATGTAACCTCTGCTAACAGAAGTGCTTTTACTGAAATAGCCAGCGCAAGTTGGAATTGCTGAACATCAATATTATTTATGGTAGTTCTGAATGTATTTTATTTTGCATTTATTAGCTTCAATGCCACAAAAATTTGGTGAGAGCTTCCAGAAGTAGCTATTGTTGAGGATATAAACTATCAGCTGTGAAAGAGGTCCAGGTTCCTGTAATTCCTTCTATCAAAAACACCTTCTAAAACCAAACGTGAAAAGCACGTTTTTGTACCTCTCTTACCTATCAGTGCTATTTCACAAAAGACTGTCCTCATTTAAGACCGCCTCAAACAGTCATTATATTTACAGACTGGATCATCGTACCCATCAAGCCCAAATTACTGGCATTTTCTATGTTGCATCAAAACTCTTTTCTGATTCTAACAAATTCTCACATGAAAGACTGGCTGGTATAATTTGATAAGAGTAATTAACTAGAAAGTTCTGATAGACCAGAGTAGGAAATTACCAAGAAAGATCATGTTGTTCAGATTTCTCGGTTGGAGGTTTTTTTCAGAAATTACAAGATTTAACCTGCTTTAACAGCAGTTCACTTCTGTCAAAAATATTTTCTGAAAATTATTTTTAACTCAAGTTAGTAAAAATAGCATGAACTTAAAAGTCGCAAGTCAAAACTACAAAACAAAAAGTTTTCATACCAAAAATGTGTTCTGTTTTGATCCACTGCTTCACTTTTCCCCTCCACTAACTGAAAGTACTCTCCATGCAAACCACTTATGATGCTTGAGACCTCAAATACTTTCAGAGTGGGGAAAATGCTTTCCCAAAACCCTCCCATGTAACTGCTCCTTGCAGCACAACTGGCCTGCACAGTATATGCACTGAAGAGCACTGGCTGTGTCCGCACACCGAAGGCAGGGAAGCAGGGCTGACAGTCTGCTTTGGGCACTGCACTTCAGGAGGACAGAGACAGCGTCCTGACTCATCACATCACAACAGCATTCACAGAAGATATTGCCTTGGGTTTTGCTCTGATCAATAGGCTGCCACTCTCCATCTTCTTCCATAAAGGGTCTGTGTTTAAGGAGGAGGTTAACACCACATAATATGCACATTAGTAATACTGAAAGTCATTAACTTGACAAATCTTGGCAGATTTAGTTGCCCAGTAGCTTATAGGCTGAAACACATTTGGTTTTCCAGCTAATGACACAAGCTTACCTTTTTACTACAAGCTTCAGGGTCTTGTGTGAACCTTTCACCAGACAGATTGCTTCTTGTCGGAAGCCAGACAGGCCCACATCATTGATGCCAACAATTTCATCCCCAGCCAGTAACTTGTCCACAGCTGCAGCTTTGCTCCCATCTTCTATCTGGAAAAAAAAACCAAAAACATGTAACAAATGGTATAATTATATAGGCTGCATAGTGATATGTTTAAAATAAGCTAATGAGCTTTCACTACTGGCTTCAGCAAAAATTAATACAATAATTAAGTGCTTAACATAATTAAGAAGGCACATTAAAAATCAGTATAAAGAAATAGTAATTATGCAGAGGCAATTAGAATAGGAAAGAAATGAAAGAGAGGAAACCTTCTGAGAAAGCTAGAAAGCTTGAGGGAAATTTGGGAATATAAGGAAGAGCTTCTTTGCTGTGCATGCACTGGAACAGATTGCCCAGAGAGGATGCAGAGTCTCCCTTCACTGGAGATACTCAAAAACTGTCTGGATGCAAATCCGTGCTCTGGGATGACCCTGCTTGAGACGGGAGGTTGGACCAGATGATCCACTGTGGTCCCTTCCAACTTGTCCCATTCTGTGATTCTGTGAAAAGCATCTGTCATCGTGACCTCAGTTCAATACTGAACATGTAATCATATTTGCAAACAGAGCTTTGGGCAGGCATCTTAAAATATGGTTCTCTAGAGAAAGTAGCCAATGATATTAACCATTTTGTCAATAACATTAACACACGGCCAACTCAAAAAATCTGGCATGGCAATGAAATCCCAAAATATTGCTTAACAAGCTGGTCTAGAAAACAAAGGTATTTTCTTCAGGAACATAACATTTAGGAAACATAACATTTAGGAGAATTTACCATCCCTACAGCTAATTAACAGCTCTGTCTTAAAAACACAGTGATACTAAGAGAAATTCACTGGCAGATTATTTTGCTGCCACAGGCATCTCTTGAATGCATTACATTTTTATACAATTGTTCATAACATGTGGCAAAAACACAAGATAAATTAAAGACTAGGGCTTTTGCAATTCCCACCCTAAGCCAAAAAAACCCATGTTACAAGTTACCCATTTTCAAAATTTAAAACAAATCTCAAAAGCTTGATCAGATAGATTAACAAGTGCCAACAGTTTGAACTGATTTCAAATGATGATTACAAGGATGTTATGAGGTTATGCAAGTAGAAAATTACAAGGCCCAAAGCCCAGCTAGAACTTAATCTGGCTACTGCTGTAAAAGACAATAAAAAATATTTTCATAAATACATTAGCAAGCAAAGGAGGGCTAAGGAAAATCTTTATCCTTCACTGGATGCGTGGGGACCATTCCTTTAAAAGACGGGGCACATGGTTTAGTGGTGGACTGGGCAGTGCTAGTTAACAACTGGATTCTATGATCATAAAGCTCTTTTCCACACTAAACAAGTCTATGATTCTAAGTGCAGCTGTATTGAACACTTTGCAATTCAATCTCTTGGCTTTCTAGTTTCTTCCTATCTCCTTTGCTGTCAACACAGCCTCTGGCTTCTGAGTTGCTTGGCTTCATGATCTATGTATTTAATTTTATTCCTCCCCCACTTGCTTATAATCCATATCCCACATCTTCCTGTACATTTGACACTTCGTCTTCAAAGCAAAGACTTTCATTTACATCTTCATTATATTTTACACTGGCTACAGTATCTCTGACTCCTACATTATTAAATGCCAGCAAATTTACAAAGAGTAATTCCTTGTAATCACCCCAACTGCAGAAAGCTTCATAAAGAACTGCCATCTTCTGAGGCACCAAAGTCAATCAGCAATTAGATAAATCCAGAGGAAAGTAACTTCATGAATTTTGAAGCTCACAGTACAGGTTTTAGAAAGAGTCCAGAAACAAAAATATAAATTAAATAACCTAATAAAAAAAGCAGTATCTCTTGACGAAAGTAATTTAGGATGATCTCATAGAGCACTCAATCTCATTGCAGGTACACAAAACCTCTCTTTATGTAAGTTCATGATAGATGCTCTTAAAAATCTTCAGGCCTGTAAACTTAAGCCAAAAAGAATACTATGAAAAATGCTTAGACTTATATACCATTCTAAAACACTCATTATTAATAATAATCAAGACACTTTATTTCCAGAACTTCTTATCTTAAAAAAAACCCAGATAACTAAAGACAGAACAAGTTTCTACATCCTCATACATCTAGTTTTCAAGTTATGACCTGTCCTCTGACCTGCTCACATACCCTCTGAGCATCAAGAATTTACCAGAATACCAAAATATCACTGAAAATCTTCATTTAGGTTAGAAACAAGGGAGTAGCAGTGGAAATTGCTTATATGTAAGTAAAGATTTCGGTTTAGAGATGTCAAGTATAGAGCATCTGCCATGTAAGGGACACTGAAATCAGGCTGAGCAGAAAAGGCAGCCTGGGACTCATATCTGAAGCCAAATAGGTTAGAAAAGTAGCACGAAAAACATCAAGGAAAGTCAGAGTTAAATCACTAGAATTGTAGGGGGAAGGTCAAGGCAGGGGGGATGGGACAGGACACATATGGCAGAGGGCAGAGAGGGAAAGTATCTTGGAGAACACACTTTAAATTCCAAATGTAGATGACAACCATTTGCAGCCCTTATGCCCCAAGCAAGGCATCCAAACATAATGACAAGGCTCAGACGCCCCTGGGCCCCAAAACACCTCAACAGGATCTTTTTTTGTCTGTATTAAAAAAAAAAAAAAAGGAGGGGGGGAATCTGTCTCCTAGGGTTTGAAGGAATGTTCATTGTTCTCAGTAAGCATGTTTGTTTTTTCTTCAGGCTGGCAATGCACTGACAGCAGGGAGTATTCAGTTACCCCCTCTGAGTTTTAATTTCAGCAGGGAAACTACACATTCCACACAAAGCAAGCTTTCCAAAGACACTTTGGCTGTCCAAAACAACATTAATCAAAAAACCTCAAAAAGTATTTAAAAAATCAAAACCTAAACACAAAGCTGAAGCCATCCTCGTGAAAACTTCAAGTGACTTTAAGATCTTGTCTTCAGACCACCTGCAGGTAGGGAGAATAAAAACTACACATCCATTCACAGTAGAAGTCTTTTCAAGCTGAATAAATTTAAACATAAACCTTTCTACTCAGATCCCCAAATGGCTGTACAGACATGATTTCAATTGACAATACACTTTTAAGTGGAAATGGGAAAGTTAGACATGAAAAATACAATTTCTTTTGTTACACTAGAAGTCCTTCCTTTAGTCATAACAACTAAAAACATTAGGCTTTGCACACATATAAAGAAACACAGCTGGAAATATCCATGAGGAAAAGGCCTCTTCAAATATGCCGCTACATTAACCTGCTTTCTTTGTACAAAACTGGACAACGCCATTCCAGCTGCTACTTCAGGTTTTCTCTTCTTCTGTTTACTAGTTTTATTGTCTTTATTTATTCATCTGCTGAGTAACTTTCTACCTCATCAGGCCTTAACTAGAAGTGTAAAGACCAACCAAAATACATAAACATTTTAGAACTAGGAATGACTCAAAAATGTCATTATTTGTCACACCTCAACCACAAATGTATTTCACTCACCATCTTCAGAGTCAGCTGTGCTATGCTGTGTTCAGGATCTAAGCCCAACTTTTAAGACTGAAGCCCGTTTTACTCATCTACCTAGCATCAATTTCTTTTAGGATTTCAGGTGTCCAGAAAAACTAGGTCAATAGCTGAAAAGAATGCCTTGAAAATGCAGAGGGGAGGTTTTAAGATGAAGACTTTCAAGAACAGTCAGGAAGAAGAGATCTGCCTCAGTCACTGTCAGCTGGCAGATGCGACTGGATGTAACCCAGCGGGAACTGAACTCCCGTAAGCACACACATCTTAACATTTTTATAGCAATAGCAGGAAACAAAAGACATAGAAGAAAAACAATCAACAGCTTATTTTCTTATAAATAACAGATACAAGCCTTCAACAAACGTACATAGTTACACACCTTATCTTGAACGAGCAAGGGTTCTAGAAATGCCCTCAAACCATGCTTTTGCTATGTACTAAAAAATCATACCCTCATACTAAGCTAAATTAACAAGTGTAAACATGTTGACTTCCTATCCCTTAGCAGTGATGTTGGTATGCTACCAAAAAAAGTGTTTTCAAAAGGACATGAAAAGGATGTTTGTTGAACAAAAGCATCTGCTTAGACAGCCTCCATCTCTCACCCTGCTGTCCCTGATGACCTCCCTACAGCCAAGAGCAAAAGCAAACTTTGGGATCTGTGCATCAGGGAGGATTGTGAGTGCAGACTTTGCCATCATAACAGTATCTAAATTAATTGTCACATCTTCCCAAATTTATTTTTGCTTGTATCACATCCACAAAACAGGAAGACACACTGATTAAAAATGTAGATATGAGGATTAAAAAAAATATTGAAAAAACAATACATGAAAATCTAGTACATGAAATTCTTCCTGTAAAAAGAAGACGCAGCCTTGATGCACCCTTCTTGCAGGGGAAGAGCTGAGCCATGAAGAAAATGTCTAACAGCTAGATACACAAACACATTCAAAGGATACTTACAAGTCTGTATTCCCCCTGCTGGTAATAAACAGAAAGGGGGAATCTTCACTCACTTCAATCTTTTCCACTCCTGTCTTGGCCTTATTCTTACTCCAGGTAAGCTGGGTCCATTTTGGCTTTGCTCTGGCCTGGGTGCTGGTTTAGGGAAATAATCTTTCCACCTTTCCACCTATCTTTCCAGCTTTGAATTGCTGAAGTGTAGATGGGGAGCACCATTTCTAGCACCTGACCCCTTCACTTCTGTGTTTATCAGGTCTGATGCTTTACTTAAAATACTCACATTCTATAGGCACTTGTATAAACAAGCAGGAGACAGGTTGGGGAAACGCTGTGTCATATGAGAGATCTAGTTTTGTTTACAAAGCCAACAGTTTCTTGTCCGTGCTCTCTTTGGACAGGGTAGGAGACGGGATGGAAACCCAAACCCACAGACAAACACAGGAAAAAACAGCACCACTTATCAGCGTTCTGCTATCAGCTGTGATAAACTCTTTTATCATAATTCATTTCTTGTACAGCCAAGAAATGTTTCCAAGGTTGTTTGTATTATGAGTATCTAATACAATTTTTCCACAAACGTAACAATCTTTGTAGAAGTTCTTCAGAACAAATAAAATGTGGAAAGCATCAATTATTTTGATTTGTGAAGAGTTAAACAAAGGAGAAAAACCTCTATAGTTCAAGCCTGGCATTTGCGTAACTCTGAGGAACGAACAGAAAAGTAACAGAATTAACCTAACTCCAGCTATACATTCTGCAAATGCATTCTTGAGTGGCAAGGGCTGCATTCACCAGCAACACTCATGGCTCAGACTGAGGCAGGATAAAAGACGGGTGCAAACTCCAACAGGACCTAACTGGTCCAAAGACAATGGGTGTGTGTATGTAAGGCATCACACACAGGCATGCATACACTAGAAGCTGGGCAAGGCTAATGCATTTGACTTTACATTCCTACACATCTTTTCTCTCCCACTCTACCCGGACTTTGAAAGCAACTGTTGGAAGGACACCTGTCAGGGAAGAAACTCCAGTCCCATTTTACACATGGGCTCAGAAGCATATATGGAAACAAGGCCCAAAACAATGCAGCGTTGCTGCAACAAAGCAAGCAGTTCCACACAAACCTTCACATTAATGGAGGGTACCTGTAACCCTGAATCACCTATTCCCACAGACTGCAGCTTAAATTGTCAGCATTAACTACCCAATATGAACTTTAAACACCACCATATAAGGAAAAGAAAACTTAATGATGGGCTATGATCTTGCAGACTCTGGGCCTATGCAATATTATCCAATATTATTAACTTGCCAATTGCTGCACTTTGATCAGGCAGGTGGGCGTCTGCTGCATTTGGTGGCACTAACTTAGCACAGAAGCCAGAACTTCCCTTTTGCCTGGTATCATAAATTCACACCAAACAGCCATTGTCCATACTTGCTCTTCCTGAGACTATCTTTAAACACTACAGCAAACAACATTAAATTTTAGGAATGTTTAGCCCAGGGCAATGTATTTCCCTAATAGCAGTTTCTTTCTTCCCTAGACCCAAGCGAAACAGTTCATGGTCACTGCCACAAAACCACTGAACAGGCAGAGAAATCCCCCTTGTCCAGCTGCTTTTGCAAAGTGTTCCCCATTGTGCTGCATAGATCTTGAGCTGGCAGGAGCCCTGCCTTCTGTCAACAAGTGATTCTCAAAAATCAAAATGGAAACATTTTTTTAAAGTGTAGAGTTCAGCAGTAGGACACTGTCTACCACAGCCCTTTGTAATTGCTTGTTATTTAGTGTATTGAAATATCTGCATATTTGCCCAGCAATCTTTTCCTTTCTTTGTTGTTTTTTGCTTAAAAAAAAAGCATCATATTTTGAGAAGCTAATTGTTGGTACAGTTCTTTAAGCATTTATTCTGTTTTTACAATGGTGTCCATGCCACTGTTTTGACTAAGGGCTCCCGTCACTTCCACTAGAACAGGCCATTTTTGCGGGGGATTTATTACAGCTGTAAAAGCTAACTCCAGTCTGAAACCTAACTTCAGAGTTCCTCAAGCCAGAAACATTTAAGAGGTATGGTAAAACATCCACCACTTCCCTCTTTAGCAATTCATACATAAACTGGTTAATATTTTAGTTCAACCTACATTCGAAATAATACCTACCATAAGCCTGTGAGTAAATCTTTCAAATTATAAATAATCAGTTACTATTTCTAAAGAGGTTACAGTTATTGTATCTGTTTCTTTAAATTACAGGGTTGTTATGGACTGAAGACCAATTAAAGTACTTGAAGTTAAAAATTTAATGAAGCTTTTCCCCAAGAAACTAATGATAATTTCCAGATGAAAAGTATCAGGAAGAGAAACTTCACATGGATTTGTAGGTTTTAAAAAACTGAACAACAGATGTTTATTTTTAAAGGTTTTTTTCAAAGTGATTCCATTGTTTCAGCAACAGAAGTTGGAAACTTTCCATCACTGCTGAATACTTCTACTAGAAATAAACAGTAAGAAAAAAACCCCCAACAAAAACCCAGATCCCACAAACACCCAAAACCCCTGGACATTTGGAAAGCATAGAGCTAATGCATCCAAAAAAAAAAAAAAAAAAAAAAAAAAAAAAAAAGTGGGCTGCTGAGTGTCAAGAACTTAGCTGCTTTTTTGCCATTAGTACCTAAGCTTAACTAGTCATATTTTACAGCTTCTAAATAATATTTGCACATAAGCCAGAGCAGAATGCCTGTATATATTTCACCTCTACAAAGCAACTAAACACAGACGAACTGCAGTCTTTGGAAATCTCTATGCAAGAGCCCCTCTAGGGCAGCACAAGACCATCAGGGAAGCTTCCTAGCTCTTACACTCCCCACAACCCTAAACCGGCACCCAGGCCAGAGCAAAGCCAAAATGGACCCAGCTTACCTGGAGTAAGAATAAGGCCAAGACAAGAGTGGAGAAGATTGACGTGAGTGAAGATTCTAGAAGCAGAGGTGATTGCAGAAGCCTGCTGGTACTGTTGATCCTGAAACTAAACAACTCCAGTCCCATCCCTCCCTCCCACAAAAATAACACTTGCAAAGCATAGCTTAAGTTTTGTTTTTTTTTTACTAGCGCATCACCAACATCTAAACATCCTCCTACTGCTGTTTGGTACAGCATTCATCCAGACCATCTGTACACAACTTATTCAAAAATTACTGAGAAATAACTCCCATTTACTTTCAGCCATGAGTCTGGCTTTGGATTTTACAGAAGCTAATGGCACTTTAAGCCCAGAGGAACCCATCTGTAGTCTCAGATACCTTACACTGTTTTTAAACATATTTCACTATCTTTTTGTTTTTCCTTCCAAATGACAAAATAATCTGTACAAGAATGGAGTGAATAATTGTGCTATGAAACGAAATAGCCAGCTGGCCAAAGGAGAATTACTTCCTCTATATGCAGTTTACTTATTCCAACAGACCTCCTACCAGAGAAGTTTGAAAGGATTGGATTATCCATATTTACTTGTCCAAGTTTACTTATAGATGATTTTATATATATATATATAGGCCGTTTACATATTCAATCTGTGCAGTTAACATTAAGCATTTTTATAGGTCTACATTTTTGTACTTTCAGCTATTACGAACAATGATAAGAATGGTTCATAAAGAGGTTATGCCTAGAAACAACTTGTATTTTATCTATTCAAACTGATAACAGGAACAGACTTCCAAAAGGAAAAATATGACCTGACAAAGTAATCTTCACGATCATAAGGTTCAAGGTTTTTTACTTTGCAACCATCATACGCTTTCAACAACGCTGGTTTATCTTTCTGCCTTCCTGTCCATCCCAGGAAAATAATGTCATCCTTTGCCAATGCGCCCTTGACAAAAACGCACTGAATGCAATCCAACAGCCTGCAAAACCACTGCATAATTAGGGGAAGGGTAGGAGTTACTGACAAATCAAATTTAAAAATACCCTGAATGTGTCTGTATGATCATGTAGATAGGACTATGCATTAATTAAAAAAGGAAAAGACCAGTTTCATCAATTTGCAGTTTGTTTGTAAAGAACTTCACCATGCCTGAAAGGTAAGACATTAACAGACCTAGTGGATGGCAACAGTACATTTACCAAAAATAAATTTAACCTATTTCATTCAGTCTATCACTCTAAATGTGGCCTTATACAAAGTTATATCTATGCCTATGTCTACAGATTGCTGTGGTTTCAAAAAAAAAAAAAAA